>JAPQNM010000044.1:22545959-22548459 GCA_029783475.1 Metacarcinus magister | reverse complement strand
AGAGAGTGTAAAAGTGTAAGGTGTAGTAATGTTATGTAGGTAGTAGAAGAAGTTGTCTTTAGAGGACAGGCTGCAGCTGCTCTCTTGTGTAAATGAGACACTAAGTGAACCGGGGAATCACTAAGTCTGCAGCACTGTCTACATTCCCGTAAGTATCTCTCCTGGAGTATTCCACCGGGCGGAAAGTGTCTACTGCCTACTCCTTATAAAAGATTGAGAGGCGGCTTACAAACGGTACCGTAGCCATCCATCTGCTGAAACTGATGCTCTTTATATTTTTGCCCGTAATCATGCCAAATCTATTCGCTTACATACTAAAAAATCTTTCATTAATAAAAAATGTCAAAATCTTTCTAATTCTAACTCTTTTCCTGATTTCTGACAAAAAGCCAAAAATATATCCAACATTTTACTTCTTCATCTTTCCCTCCTTTACTTTAAACAGACGGCTCCACAGCTGTCTCTTCTTTCTCTAAAGCTGAACTCTTGGCTTAAACCTTTTCTTCCAACTCTACTTTGGATGATACTGGGCATATTCCTCCTACTCCTCCATCCTCTGACTACTTCATCCCTAAAATTAAAATTCTTCATAATGACATTTTCTATGTCCTCTGTGGCCTTGATTCTCGGAAGGCTTACGCGAGATTGACATTGAAGTCTTAGCCAGATGGTAGAAAATTCTAAAGATTCAAGATTGTGGGCACGAGAGCAAGTAATGTCGTTACGCACATCTTTGGATTAAACATGAGGATAGAGAAAGTAGGAGGGAACAGAGAAGAGGCTGCTGTCAGTAGTCACAGACAACTGTGTTTCAGTTAGAAAGAGAAGATGAATTTTAGTGGAGGAGAGATGGTGTTCCACAGATTGGAAATTAGATCTAAGGCCACGAATATTGCAGAAAACGAGAGTAAAAGCATTAGAGGAAGTGTCAAGACACCCAAAGTCGTCAGCAGAGGGGCAGTCCGACCTGGGGACATTTGTGGTCTCCTCCTCAAATGGGGACTCCGAGGCTGGGTGTGGTAAAGCCATTTAAAATTTTAATTTGAAGAGAGTGTAAAAGTGTAAGGTGTAGTAATGTTACGTAGTTAGTAGAAGAAGTTGTCTTTAGAGGACAGGCTGCAGCTGCTCTCTTGTGTAAATGAGACACTAAGTGAACCGGGGAATCACTAAGTCTGCAGCACTGTCTACATCCCCGTAAGTATCTCTCCTGGAGTATTCCACCGGGCGGAAGGTGTCTACTACCTACTCCTTATAAAATATATATATATATATATATATATATATATATATATATATATATATATTTTTTTTTATAATCTTTTATACCTTTGGCACCGGTAGGCTTCATGGAGGCCATAGATGGTGTGCCTCAACCCTTTATTAGCGCGGGTTAGTTATTTTTTTTTTAAAGTCACACCACGTTTCTTATTGATAGGCTCATGCTGCCAGCGAAAGCTCCTCGCGCATATAGCATTGCAGTCTCGTCGAGGATAGTGTTATGGCAGCACGTGGGTGATCTTAGGCCACTCGGTGGTAATAGCAAAAAAAAGTGGCCAGCACGTACCGGGGCTCAACGCGGGACCCTGAGCTGGTATGCCCGACCGCTAGCTACTAGGCCACCGCTTATATATATATATATATATATATATATATATATATATATATATATATATATATATATATGTAATGAGCCGAAAGGCTACCCTCCTTTTACCAGGGCTCGCCTTGACTCACCACGAGCAATTAACCCTAAAACAAAACAAAAAAAAACTCCTGCTAGGGTGTAAATACACTATTGTTTGACAGTACTTTTAATACAACCAATAAAATAGCATGCAAAATAACACCACCTTCCTCTCTCTCCGTTACTAAGGTGTCTAGGAATGGTAACTTGTTGTGGAACGAGAGGAAGACAACAAGTTACCATTCCTAGACACCTTAGCATGGAGGGAAAACAACGGTATAATGTTTTCTGTATACAGGAAGGCCACGAACAAAAATGACCTAATTCACTATTACTCGGGACAGAGTGAAAAGTGGTGTGGTGATAGGGTTTTTCCTCAGAGCCTTTCGTGTGTGTAGTGACGAACACACACACAGAGAGAGAGAGAGAGAGAGAGAGAGAGAGAGAGAGAGAGAGAGAGAGAGAGAGAGAGAGAGAGAGAGAGAGAGAGAGAGAGAGAGAGAGAGAGGAGAGAGAGAGAGAGAGAGAGAGAGAGAGAGAGAGAGAGAGAGAGAGAGAGAGAGAGAGAGAGAGAGAGAGAGAGAGAGAGAGAGAGAGGAGAGAGAGAGAGAGAGAGAGAGAGAGAGAGAGAGAGAGAGAGAGAGAGAGAGAGAGAGAGAGAGAGAGAGAGAGAGAGAGAGAGAGAGAGAGAGAGAGAGAGAGAGAGAGAGAGAGAGAGAGTTAGAGAGAGAGAGAGAGAGAGAGAGTTAGAGAGAGAGAGAGAGAGAGAGAGAGAGAGAGAGAGGAGAGAGAGAGAGAGAGAGAGAGCGCGAAAGC
>JAPQNM010000044.1:22530959-22543459 GCA_029783475.1 Metacarcinus magister | reverse complement strand
TTCGGACGGGACGGGGTTCGAAGACATTGTATCTGTTCACTGAGGACTTCACCACTCACCCACAAGGACAACCCATTTTGTCTTTCTTTTAACGCCCTGACGATTACGGACGGGGCGGGGTTCGAACGCGTGGTAATATATCTGTTACCAATGAGCCAACTCTTGTGAATGTGTGTCGGGGCTGTACGCTGCCAGGGTGATCACACTGCTGTCCCTTCCTGGCCGACTCACTCTTGAAGGGTGACAGCAACAGTACGCGGCAGAAGTGTGTACCAACGCGCCTCCAGCAGGGTGTGTCTGGCCCTTGTCTCCACCACCAAGTCTCGCCTCCTTCCCGCAAAGTAAAAGAACCTTAGGCACGCGATGCTGCGTTCCAAGTACTGGTCCACGCTCCGACGACGCCACACCACGTGGTGCCCGTCACCAACAGTGTGGTGGTGCACGCCGTCCCTGGTGAGTTCCCTCCTTCCTCTCCGGGGAGGGAAAGGTTGTCGTCCTCTGATGGGAAGGTGTCCTCCACGTGTGGAAGGTTTCCTTCATCCGGAGGAAGTTCGTGCTGCCTTACAACTTCCTTGGGCTGCACCAGACCCGAGGTGGAGGAACATGTGTCCACCTCCTTGGCCAAGGGATCCTGCTGGGCCAAGGCGTGACAGCTTCCAAGGAGTTCCTTTGGAAGCCGTTCACCTTCCCGCCTTTGGGTTCCCTTGTTACGCCGAGCAGCCCACCGGCGGGCCAACTCCCGCTCTAGCTTGGCAGCAGCGGCGCGGACCATTCCCACACGCTGCTGCTGATCACTCACCTTCACTTCGCCGTACACAAATTTCTCACCGAAAAGTGGCATTATTTTGTACTCTACAAATTGAAGGCTTGGCAAAACCGAGATGGTGAAAATATTGAAGTAGATTTTGAACAGTGAGTTAATGTTAACTCCAACCTGTCATTCTATTGGTCACCTCTTGTTGGCTTTCCGTCCAATCATCATTCATTAGTTTTAATTTGAAGAGCTTGGAACTAACAGCTTGGACCTTGTGATGGAATTTACTACTTATATATTTTGTCCACCTATGGTTTGGCAGATGTAACAAATCGGTATATTAAAACGAAACTATGAATCCCAAAAACGAAATAATGAGTGGTGTTTTAATGATGGAAGACGCAGAGGACAAGCCCAAGAAGACTTGCGGCTGTTGGTCTGCCTTCCGGCGTCTCTTCCGGCGTCTGTTCAGGAAGCAGAAGAGAGGCGCACGAAACACTCCTTCTGTCAATGATGTGAAGGAAAACGAAACCAAAGAAGTAAATCAAATAGAAGAAGCTGTACAAGAGGAAGCAAGTATAGAAGAAAACGTGGAAGAACTGAAGAAAACATCAACAGAAGAAGAAGTGAAAGACGACATAGTAAAGGAGGAAGAAATTCAAATCAATGAAGACGCCATTGAAGAGCATGAAGATGAAAAGAAGAATGTCAACATGAAGAAAGAAGTAGCCATGATGGCCGTGGGACTGTTGGACGGTGTGATGCACGTGTGTGGCGAGGACCCTGACTCCTCCACGGAGTCCTGGGCCCAGGTCTGCAGCAAGAAACGGCAGAGGAAACAGAAGGTGGTGCCTTCAACACCCAAGGAGAAGAAGGCGGTGCAGCTTGTGAGTGAAGTGAAGCAGAAGACCATGCTTCCTCCACGCCAGAACACTCGGCGTGCCAAGGACCTGCATGACAGCGTTCGAAACTCTTGGAAGGAGGAAGTTGTGGACACCACGCTGCCTGTGGCGCCTCACATGCGTCGCTGCATCATGGGGCCACGCGGGTCCACACTCCAACAAGTGCACAAGGAGTTTGTGGGTGTGCGGGTGACGGTGCCTCCGCCACTGGACGCAGTGACGGCCACCGTCAGGGTGCGGGGACCTGCTCGGCAGGTTGCCGGCACCATGGCGCGCCTCAAGGCCTTGTTGCACGATGGGGAGCTAATTAAGGCTCAGCTGGCAGTGACGCCACGGCAGCGGTGCCACGTGGTGGGCCCTGCCGGTGCCACCGTCAAGAAACTCCTGCAGGAGTTTCCTGACGTGGCCGTGACAGTGCCTCCCCCAAAAGACCGTAGGTCCTGCACTGTGGGGCTCAAGGGTCCTCGGTGCCAGGTGACAGGAGCCCAGACCTTCCTCAACACTTGTCTGAAGGCTGCCGCCACCACCACCATTACCACCACTCACCGTCAGCGTAACACTCCCACCCACCGTCACGTGTAACACCATTAACACATAACTATAACTGTAACAATACTTGTCGATATAATAAACTATTCGAACATATTCAACTCTATGGACTTAACCTTATCTTCTTGTTAATTAATATAATTATGGAGGTTTCCCAAAAAACAAAAATAAAAATGAAATGAGTTTTTTATATCTTTATATAATTTTACTAAAAAATGTTTACATTAAAAACATTGTCAAACCTTGAAAAAATATTGAAACTGCAACGTTCATGTTAATACTTATTGGTTGTGTAATTGAGTTTTTTCGATAAATAAAAAAAAACTTGAGTCTTAGGGAATTTTATTTACAAAAAAATAGCAATCAGCGTGACGTCATGCAAGATAAGCCTCAATAACTCATTACGTATTGGGAATTTTAAGAAAAACTCAATTACATGCTCTTTGTATTGTATTTAAGTATTTCTATGTAGTAGCAAGTGTCTCTACGACAGGAAGTTTTTACATAATGAAAAATTTTATGACGTCATACCATACTCCTGTTCACATAAAGTCAACATTAATAATTTGGTTATATCCTGAAAGTTTCAAGTTGAAATATATTATACTTTTTTTTTAATTAATTTTTTTGTGTCAAAGGGTGAACCTCCCCTTAATCATCGGCCTGTATATCTCCAGGAGCTCCTCGGATATTGTGTCCATGACGTTTTTTGTTCCTGCATGAATAATCAAAACAATATTGTTATCAGCCATACTGATTACCTCATTGCATGCTGCCGAGATATCATCCAAGCGACCATTTGCCATACACATCCTTTACCTGATGGTTCTTGCTCTCCCGCAGAATTCTTGAAGCTGCTCTCTGACGATTGAGTCGCCGATGAGTCTCGTCTCATGGTTCTCTTCTCCCTCCTTTGCCAGGATCTTGAACCTGTTGCAAGTCGTGACTGGAAATAATGATTTATCATTGACTTGTCGGACACAATTTCTCATTGGAGTGAAAGCTGCTTCATCCGACCACATTTATATAGGTTTTACTGCTAACAAACCCACCCACCCAACCACACACACACACACACACACACACACACACACACACACACACACACACACACACAGACACACACACACACACACACACACACACACACACACACACACACACACACACACACACACACACACACACACACACACACACATAATTTGACAATTATATATTAGATTAGACAATGCTATAACCCCTAAAGGTGGACTGTCATTATAAAATGACACTTGCTATGTTTGGCTCAACAGTCGGCTGTCATTATATAATCCGGAATGGTCGCCGCTAAACTAATTGAGCGGCGTTGATGTTTTTGGTGTGCATAACAACATTGGATCCCTATCCATGAGCGCATACTTATATCTCCAAAACCACTCTGTTGTTGTCCATGAACGAACATGCGTCTGACGTGCTCACCCTTCCTTATGTGAAGTAAAGGGCTATTGAAAAAAAACATGATTACGAGGGATTTTAAGAGATAAATAAACAAACCTATTCAATTTGTAATCGGGCATTGCTTTTGTACAATGTGTATTTATTTCATAGCAAAAGCACATACACACGGAGTTACAACACGTTCCTCCACGTTTCGACTCTACTACCTGACACGTACAGCCAAAATAGACAGTGAAACATCATCCATCGGCCAGGTCATGTATAGGTATGCAAAGTTCAATGATACTAAAATCATATATGTAACTTTAAAAGTTTAGTAGTAGCGGCACTTTGAATAAAACAATAAGTTAAGCGTGCTCAAGGCAATAACAACCCCGCTCCGAAGCACAACTCACTTCAGTTACGGTTTATATCAACATCTTAATAAACCCACGAGGGGTGACCATATATTTAACCTTATATTTACAACACACGATATTCTAGAAAGTAATGTTATTACTAGCCCAGAATTCGGCACCAGTGATCACAATTTTTTTTTTTCTTTTAGTATAAATCTTCTGGTATAAAAAGAAAACACGAGCGAAGAACAAATTTACTTAAAAAAATAAGGGCTATCTTGGCAGATACCGATTGGAACGTAGTATGTGAACGAAACCAATAAAAAATAGTTATGGGCAAAATTCTATTCAGTTTGCAAAAGTCATCCACATAATAACAACAAAGGCAAGTGGTGGAATAGCCAAATTGAATCAGGATTATTGTTTTGTACTTGGGTTCGTTTTTATTCTAATTCATATGAATGCTATTTATAAAAATATAAGAATTTTCCGACGTACGAAATCACAGGTATGTTAGGAGCGGATAGGTAGGAGAATTGTATTAATCATTCTCTTGTATTAGATATTTTTTTGTGTAATCGTAGTGCAAGCTAATGCTTGTTTACTCACTGCTTGAAATTGTAGAATAATATTTTGTCGAGATTTCCCCGCAGATATGACGTCGCCGTCAGTCCTTTGTCGAGATGTCCTCGCGTTGATATGTCCTCGCGTTGATATGTCCTCGCGTCGATATGTCCTCGCGTCGATATTTCCTCTCTGTAGTAATACCTCGAAGTTATCCTCGGTGCTGATAGGATTCTGGTTAATGAGCTTGTTTTAAGAACTTGATTGTAGAAGAATGTGATGTAGATGTCGTGATGAGTGAGAATTAGATTTAATTAAGTTAATTAATCTCCAGTCAACCTGTCAAAGGATATTTTAACCAGTAATTAAATCATACAATTGTTCTTCATTTATACTGCAGCTGGGAAATCTCACAGGCAGTATGAGTAAGTAGTGAAGATGAGTCTCCGTGGGTATGTCGGTGAGTCTTGGTAGTCTGAAGCAGAACAGACCGCTTGTTTGAAAACGTTTGCAAAATCTTGCTGCCCTCCTGCCGCGTACCAGAAAGCCCCGCTCACTTCAGAAAGTAACGTGTTGTTTCACTTATGTTCACACTCTCTATACCACACAGAGAGCACAATTTTTTTTTATTGGCACTGATAACTTTTGTCACTGTTTTGAGTTATTCGTCCGACCTACTGCCACCATTAATGTTCCGGATATTATTTTATATGAGTAACACCAGCTCGATGTAAACTCATAACTCACCGGGATAATACACATACTCCTTACCTTGTTATTTTCTGTATCGAACACTCGTTCTTGTGGTGTGACGGGAGGTAACCGGAAACACTGTCGTTACTAAATTACACATATTTGTAGAAAACTATGTGCATATACAGTATTATAAATTGGCACAAAATTAGATACTTTTTTCTTCGTTGTTGTTCTCTTCCTCTCTTGTCACGCCGTGTCCGTGGGACACGGCATCCTGCCAGTCGTGCGTTCTGGTTCTCTCTCTTCGCCGTGCCCTGCTCGGCACAGCGCGGCACCCTCAAATTGACACTTCATTAAATAACAAGATATATATATATATATATATATATATATATATATATATATATATATATATATATATATATATATATACTAGCAGAGTACCCGGCGTTGCCCGGAAAAAAAAAAAAAAAGGACCCATGGAAGACACAAAGGGGATCCTACTGAGTATCCCCTCTAAGTTTCAACTCGATCCGACCACATCTAGATAGGTTTTACTGCTAACATACAGACAGACAGACACACACACACACACACACACACACACACACACACACACACACACGCACACGCTCACGCACACGCACACGCACACATGCACATGCACACGCACACGCACACGCACGCACACGCACACGCACACAGAATTTCACATATATATATATATATATATATATATATATATATATATATATATATATATCTATATATATATATATCTATATATATATATATATATATATATATATATATATATATATATATATATATATATATATATATATATATGGAGTAGGCAGTAGACACCTGCCACCCGGTGGAAGAAGAGGTACTTACGGGGATGTAGAAGGTGTTGCAGATTTAGGGATTCCCCGTGTCCTCTCTTTCCGGTTCTAATAGTGTCTCACTTACACAAGAGTGCAGCTGCAGCCTGCCCTCTAAAGACAACTTCTACTACTACAGGTACAGGTATCTTACACTTCTACACTCTTCAACTCGATTTTTTATAATGGCCTCACCAAGCCCAGCCTCTGAGTACCCATCTGGGGAGGGGACTACAAATGTCCCCAGATCGATTGCCCCTCTGAAGACGACCTTGGGTGTCTTGACACTTCCTCTAATAATATTTTTACAATCGTGGTCTTAGATCTACTTTCCAATCTGTGGAACACCATCTCTTCTCCACTAAACCTCATTTTCTCTTCCTAACTGAAACAAAGTTATCTGTGGCTACTGACAGCAGTTCCTTATCTGTTCCCACCTACTTCCTCTATCCTCAGACAGACACACATACATACAGAGACAGACAAATTTTGGATGGGATCGTTTCGAAACTTCCACACTGGTCGCTTTGCTCGCAGTTTGAAAATATTAAGCCTAGATTATAAGTAATTATTTACAAACAAAAGAAAAACGTAAATCCCACAGTTGTTACAATATTTATAATGACTATAAAAATATACCTATAAAAACAAAAAAATTCCTAGATGAACGGGAGAAACATAAAACAATAAATGAATAAATAATTAGCGGTGCAGAGAAACTTCCAGATATCAATAGGTACTGTGAGTGGAGTGTGGAGGCAGGCATATTCAATAACCTGCTTTTTGATTCCTGGCCAGAAGTAGTGTTCTAACAATTTAGCATATGTTTTCTTTATTCCAAGATGACCGGCTTTTCCATCAGTGATTACAGCTAGTCGTGTTGATGATGGAAGAACTTCTTGGTGTTTATCTGCCTATGTGTCATTGTAAGTGAGGTTAGGAGGCCTATAGAGTCTCATGAGCACATCATCATGGTAATAGTTTTTTTTTAATTTTTTTTTTTAATACATTAAATGGGTACTGGCTAAGGGAAAACAAAATTAAGTAAAAAAAATCCTGCTTGTCGCCAGACCCTGTAAAGAGGAAAGTAGGAGAAATATAGATAATGGTGGGGAAGTCCAATTTAGTGTGAGAGGTGTCTTGAGTCTTGAGTCTTAAGTCATAGGCAGGTGGAAAAACAGACAAAGGAAGAGAGTTTCAGAGGAATTAGGTGAGAGATATACAGCACATATGAATTTAGTTAGAGAGTGACATTGAAGTCTTAGCCAGATGGTAGAAAATTCTGAAGATTCAAGATTGTGGGCACGAGAGCAAGTAATGTCGTTACGCACATATGCGCAACATTGAAATTGAACATTGAAAATGAGGATAGAGAAAGTAGTAGGGAACAGAGAAGGGGCTGCTGTCAGTAGTCACAGACAACTGTGTTTCAGTTAGGAAGAGAAGATGAGGTTTAGTGGAGGAGAGATGGTGTTCCACAGATTGGAAATTAGATCTAAGGCCACGAATGTTGCAGAAATCGAGAGTAAAAGTATTAGAGGAAGTATCAAGACACCCGAGGTCGTCAGCAGAGGGGCAGTCCGACCTGGGGACATTTGTGGTCCCCTCCCCAGATGGGGACTCCGAGGCTGGGTGTGGTGAAGCCATTTTTAAATTTTGATTTGAAGAGAGTGTAAAAGTGTAAGGTGTAGTAATGTTATGTAGGTAGTAGAAGAAGTTGTCTTTAGAGGGCAGGCTGCAGCTGCTCTCTTGTGTAAATGAGACACTAAGGGAACCGGGAAGAAAGGACACGGGGAATCACTCAGTCTGCAGCACTGCATACATCCCCGTAAGTACCTCTCCTGGAGTATTCCACCGGGCGGCAGGTGTCTACTGCCTACTTACCTAAAGTGACTAATATGTAACAACCTTACTTAACCTAACCTATCCTTTACGTTTGCAAGGTAGGGTTAGGCAAGCTCCTCTATGTTTCCATTAGATGCTGCTGGGCAGTTGGGAGCATGGCACTTGCATAGTAAGTTTATATATAATTTGGAAAACTTACTTTAGGTAAGGTTAGGCAAACTAGATACACTAGGATAGGCAGATTAGGTAGGTTAGGGCAGCCAATCACGAGGCGAGACTGCTCGCGCATGCTCAGAGTGTGCGGGGAAATAGCTGCTTGCAGGCCCTCCCGTGTCTCCGACGAGAGTTAGGTGTGCTCTGCCTTCGCTCTGGGCAACACACAACTACATGTGTTCGCTTGTGAATCCTTTGGAGCTTTATACCGCTAACTTGAAGCTACGCGAAACGTATTTACAAAGACTCAAAGTATAGCTTCGAGTGGCGAGGGGGTGATCCATAAAGAGACGAGGGCCTCGCGGAGGGTGGGTGTAACAAGGAGAGGGGGTGTAACTAGGGTCGTAACAGTATTAGTAGAAGTAGTAAAGATAGTGGGCGTATATTACACCTGATTTTTCACTTTCCTATACAAATTCCATAATAGTTTTCTTTTCCATATTATCTGGTAATTCTTCTTCTTTTAGTCAGCTTCGGCTGGAGGGAGGGTTGGGTAGGCAGGAGCTTTCCACTTTGCTGTCACTTTGCTTACCATATATTTAACTAAATAAATAATTTCCATGGAAAAAGTTATTATGTTAGACATATACAATACGAGAGGATCGCCTCCCCAATGTCTTGAAAATGCCACAAAGATCAATAGGTTTCCTTTAAAATGGTAGGTTTATATACGTATTCTGTTTTTCATCATATTGTTAGAAGATTATATTCGTTTGCTAGAAATGTTTATCAATATGAAATATTCATCAAAAACAGGAATAGTAGACTATGCATTTTTGATGAAATACTGATATATAGTTTTTATATCCTTATCAAGAATATAGCAGGAACAATACATGTCATAAACTTCATGTATCAAAGTCTCAAGTAAATTAATGACTTTAGACATCTACGGTGCAAATTGATGTTATTAGGCCTAATCCTATGTATACATCTTTTCTAGAGCTTGTCTAGGGCTTGTTATTTTCCCTAGTTATTAAAACATGTAGATATGGTCTTTGTTTGTTTATTTCATGATCAATGGTGAAATGAAAAGGCTGCTATTCAGTTACTCTAGAAATTCAACAGCCTGGAGTTTTCTTTTATAAATTCATTTACATTAATACATTAATTTACATATTCATTTACATATCTATTTTCATATCAGCTTCTCCATGCAATCTTTTGCCGAATATTTTCGAATAGCAAAGGAATGCACTGGATAATGTGGGTGGAAGTGGTGAGCTCATGGCAACCCAGCTAACTTGTTGATATATCTCATTATTAAATGATAAGCTGATATAACTTATCATTATATGTAAAGTTGATAATGTATTTCCCAAGGCATGTAATCTTGATTGAAAGCCTCGACGGAGATATTGGAGCCCTGCTGATTAATTTGATTGTGGCTCACAGTATAATCTATTTATTCAATTATTTATTCATTGATATATGATATTATTAATGTTTTTCAAATTATTTGGTAAATTGTTCCAACAAATAGGACCAACACAGTACATTGAACATTTATATAATGTTGTTCGTGGTCGTGGACATCTAAAGTCAATGTGGTTTCCTCTCGTACCTTGACTGTGACACAACTTAACGATTGAAGCATTGCAAAGCATATACTATTCTCTATGTTATCCATACATCATTTACTGTTTGTCTATCTGGGTATGTACTTGGCCTTCCACTGTAAAATAAGTTTTCATTGCATAAAATAAAGTAATAAGAACAATCACCTTTAAGAGTTTTAGTAAAGGAAGGATGTTCTGTGTAAAAGAGGGGACTGGTGTGTGTCATCGAAGTAGATGGGATATTTGTCTGGAAGTTTTTGTCGAGTGGATAGATGAAGGAGTTGAGTTTTTGAGGCATCAAACAGCATAAGGTTTCCTCTGCCCAAACCTGAAATTAAGGAAAGGTCAGAAGTTAGGCGTTCAGTGGCGTCTCTACGGTCCGGCGGTGCTTCCGAGCTCTCTCCCTGCCTGGTCAAACTCTTTCCTGTGTGTCTCTCTACTTCTGCCTATCCTTCTTCCTGGAAGTTTGCTCACATTCAACCTGTCCTTAAAATGTGTGACCGTTTGTGGTGTTTCTCAGGGTTCTTTCCTATCACCCACTCTCTTTCTATTATTCATCATTGATCTTCTAAATCTGACTCAATGCCCTATCCACTCCTATGCTGATGACATCACCTTGCATTTTTCAACGTCGTACAACAGACGCCCAACCCAACAAAAATTAAGTGATTAACGCGAGATGCTATAAAACGCCTAACTTCTGATCTTTCACTATTTTTTTAATAGGCAGAGCAAACCTGGTTATGTTCAATGCCTCAAAAACTCAATTTCTACAACTATCTATTCGACATAATCTTCCAGATAACTATCCCCTCTTCTTCACTGACACTCAATTGCCTTTTTCTCCACATTAAACACACTCGGTCTATCCTTTACTAAAAATCTAAACTGGCAATTTCATATCTCTACTCCTTCTAAATCAGCTTCCAAGAAGTTAGGTGTCCTATGGCACCTCCGCCCATTTTTTTTCTCCCTCGCAGCTGCTTGCTCTGTACAGGAGCCTATCCATCCATGTATGGAGTATGGTTCTCATGTCTGGGGGGGTTCAACTAAAACAGCTTTACTAAACAGGGTGGAGTCTAAAGCTTTTTGTCTCATCAACTCTCTTCCTCTAACTGACTGTCTTGATTCTTTAAGTCACCGACGCAATGTTGCATCTTTATCTCTTTTCTACAGCTATTTTCCTGCTGACTGATCTTCTGAACTTAACTGCATGCCTCCACCCTTCCCGCTGCACAAGACTTTTTACTTCTTCTCATCCATATTCTGTCCATCTTTCTAATGTAGGAGTTAATCAGTATCTTCACTCTTTCATCCCTTACACTGGTAAACTCTGGAACTCTCTTTCTTTGTCTGTTTTTTCCACCTTCCTATGACTTGAACTCTTTGAAAAAAGGAGTGTCAAGACACCTTTAATGTTAGATTGGACCTTTACTCCCTCCCTATATTTCTCCTACTGCTCTCTGTACATGGTCTGGCGACAAGCGGGATTTTTTTTAACATATTTTTGTTTGCCCCTGGCCGCTACCCTTTTAATCAGTCAGGAAGGAAATTAGAGATGAAGGAGCAGAGAGAAAGATACGTATAAACCGAAAGAGGAAAGTCTAGAAATTAAAGCTTGGTGCCAGATTCAATCAAAAGCTTTTGATATGTCTAAGGCAACAGCATAAGTTGCACCAAAAACCTTAAAAGAGGATGACCAAGAGTCAGTAAGGAAAGCCAGAAGATCGCCAGTAGAGCGTCCAGATCGAAATCCATACTGGCGATCATCGATAGAAGGTTGTGAGCGGATAGATGCCTCTGAATCTGCCTGTTAAGGAGAGACTCAAAGACTTTAGAAAGGCAAAAAATCAAAGCAATAGGACAGTAGTTTGTGGAATTGGAGTGGTCACCATTTTTTTTGGAACCGGTTATATGTAGGCATACTTCCAGCAAGTTGGTGGAAGTTGATAGGGAGAGACGAAGAAGTTTGACCAGGCAATGTGCGAGCACGGAAGCACAATTTTTGAGAACAATAGGAAGGACTCCATCAGGATCATACGCCTTCCGAGGGTTAAGACCAGCAAGAGCATGAGCAACATCATGAATATTAGGCATGAAGTAATCAAAGTGTGGTAGAGAAGGAGGAACATGTCCAGATTCATCCAATGTGGAGTTGTCAGCAAATGTTTGAGCGAAGAGTTCATCCTTAGAGACAGAGGAGACGGCATGGGTGCCATCTGGGTGAAGTAAGGGAAGGAAAGATGAAGAAGAGAAATTGTTGGAGATATTTTTGGCTAGATGCCAGGAGTGACGAGGAGAATTAGAACTAGAAAACTTTTGACATTTCCTATTGATGAACGAGTTTTTTTGGCTAGTTGGAGAACATATTTGACTTGATTCCGGGCAGAAATATAAAGAGCGTGAGTATCAGGAGATGGAAAGCTGAGGTACCGTTTGTGAGCCGCCTCTCTATCATGGATAGCACGAGAACAAGCTAAATTGAACATAGGTTTGTGAGCCTTGGGGCTAGAGAAAGTGTGTGGGATGTACGATTCCATGCCAGAGACAATAATCTCCGTTATGCGTTCGGCACAAAGAGATTGATCTCTGACACGGAAGCAATAATCATTCCATGGAAAATCAGAATAGTACTTCCTCACGTCATTCCACTTAGTCGAGGTATAATGCCGAGGTATACTGCAATCAGGCGGTGATCGGAGGAGCCCTGTTTGACAGTATGCGGAAGGATTAGAGGTAAGGAAAAGGTCGAGAAT
>JAPQNM010000044.1:22525959-22528459 GCA_029783475.1 Metacarcinus magister | reverse complement strand
TAAATTTTCGGCTGACAATAATCATGACACACCCAATTCCGTGACTATAAGAAATAGAAAATTCACCAATGAAAACATGAACGCTTTCAAAATCGTCCTATCAGACTTCAATTGGAACACTAATGCATCACACTATTCAGTAAATGATCTCTTTAATAAATATGCTTGTGTATTTAACGAAATCTACAATAATCATTTCCCAGTACTGACTACAAAAATCAAAGAACAACATATTAACAAGCCGTATATAACATCAGCTATTAAACAGCTCATTAAGCAACGTAATGAATTACAAAAATTATATGCCAAATGGCCCATGACTTATGAAACAACATTTAAATCCTTCAGAAACGAGGTAACATCGACAATAAGAACAGCAAAAGAAAATTATTATAAAATTAAACTTACAGTAAATGCCGGGGATACTAAAAGAACATGGAATACCGTCAACAATTTACTAATGAAAACTAAATCTAAATTACCATCAACTTTCTTTTTTAATGACGACGCTATTACTGTTAACTACAATGTGTCCAAACAATTTAATGATTACTTCAGCAACACAGCAACATAGCAACATAGGTAGTTCATTAGGTAACAACATCCAAGATACGCAACTTCCTTTCAACGCCTACATGCCAGAGCCAGTCACGTTTTCCTTCCATATAACACCAACTACTCTAACCGAAATCAAATCAGTAATTAGTAATATTAAAGTTTCCTCTTCTTGCCATGATGAAATCGATATGATAATAATAAAATAATGAAGTGATATAATTACCCCATTTTTAGTATTCATTATAAATAAATCATTCCAAGCAGGCTCCTTTCCAAATCATTTAAAAAAAGCAGGAATTGTCCCTATATTAAAAAAAGGAGATAACTCTCTCCCGCATAATTACAGACCCATTTCCATCTTGCCAAGCTTCAATAAAATATTTGAAAAGGTTATGGTTTTAAGACTAATGGACAACCTATCACAACACTATTTTAACTTCATCACAATATGGATTCCGCCCCAAGTTTTCTACTGATCTTGCAGTTCACCAACTTTGCCAGAATATTTACAATGCTCTAGATAAAAAAATGTTTCAGTTAACAGTATTCTGTGATCTTACCAAAGCTTTTGACACTATTTAGACTAAGGAATTATATTAATGCAGATTGCTTAAAACAAATTTATTTCACTGATATATCCTCATTTTTTGTATTGCTCGGCTTTATGGGGTGGCGCTTATAAAACTTATGTTGAAAGTCTATTCGTCACAGAAGAAATTCTTACGCATCATGTACTTCGGAAAACGTTTTGACAATACAAATTATATCTTTAAGGAATCTAGGCTGTTAAAACTCCAGGACATTATTAACCTTCAAACCAACTTATTTGTACATAAACTTATATACTCATTTCCTGTAGACTCTGGCTTTATAGCAATAACCCAAACTGTTAATACTCGTAGATCCCAAAGCCTACGCATACCATTGTGCACAACACATGCCCAACAGAGCATCCTATCAAGAAGAGACACAGGCTGGAGCAACTTGACGGATCACATCATTGCTGTCAACACCATAAATAATTTTAAATGTAAATTGACAAAAAGCCTAATAAGTCAATATGATGATAATGATTTACCACGAAAAAACAACTAATATTTTAAAATTATTTTTATTGTATTCAAATATATGTATGTATGTATGTGTAGGTATGTATATGCATCAATGTGTGTGTATTATTATTATTATTATTATCATTATAATTATTATTTTGATTATTATTATCATTACTATTATTACTATTATCATTATTATTATCATTATTATTATTGTTATTATCATTATCATTATTATTATTGTTATTATTATTGATTTTAATGTTTTCATTATCATTATTATTATTATTATTATCTGTATTATCATTACTATTATTATTATTATTATTATTATTATTATTATTATTATTATTATCATTATTATCATTATTATCATTATTGTTTTCCATCTTATAGGTCAAATTGAATAGTATCGCTCAAGAGACACAAGAGTCACTGGGAACACAAGATAACCTAAACAGTGAGCTCGTATACACAGTGGATGATGTTCCTCCATGGTACATCAGTTGTTTCCTTGGATTTCAGGTAAGAGATAATGAATGATGCTTCAAGTTTAATTTGGATACAATTTTGTTTAACGCACATGATGTCATACTATTCTAATACATTCATGACTGAAGGAAAAATCTTGTACACCTGATTCTCACCTTCATCTGTTATGTTGAATTTTGGATTGTAGCTGCAAAAATTTACTTGTCTCCTTCTTCCTTTGCATAAATTTCAGAAAGCTAGCTTACATTATATTCATGTAATATTGTATTCAAAAACAAAATGTAATGTAATAAATAATGTAATAAGAGTCAGTAACTCAGGCTTAATTCAGTTACAAACATTCACACACGAGCGCGCACACACACACGCACGCACGCACGGACTCTCTCTCTCTC
>JAPQNM010000044.1:22512865-22525859 GCA_029783475.1 Metacarcinus magister | reverse complement strand
AAACAGGCATCTACAGTTCTATTGGACTTAACGAAGCTGTTTGTGTGATTACATATCTTTTCCTATTTAACACTGGAATGAAATACTCGATATGGTGAATTGATACTAAGTGCTTATCGAGTTTTCTTAAAAGATTTAATCGTGTTAATGTGAAATACTTCTGATGGTAAAGAATTCCAAATATTTTTGATTCTATTAAAGAAAAATTGCTTCGTGTACCAATGATCTTTAAATCATTGTTACGAGTGGTACTTGTAAGATTTTAAGTTACATAGTCGTTTATGATAATATTGTCAAAGCCACGGCAAAATTTCAATACTTCTATTAGGTCCCCTCGTAGCTTACGTTTGGAACTGAATATGCTAAGCTCCTTTAGTCGTTCTTCGTAAGGCTTGTTTCACAATCTAGGTACTTTTATTTTTACTCTCTCCAGTTTATTAGTATTTATTTTATAGTATGGTGACCAGAACTGCATGCAATATTCTAGATGAGGGTGTGCATGTGTATTGAATAGTGAAAGGCTAACTTTTTTCAGATTTGTATTCAAAAGTCCTTTCCGATGAAGCCGAATAGTTTGCTAACTGTCTTAACAACGTCTGAACAATGTTTACTGAGTTTGAGGTCTTTATTAACAATTATCCATTTGTCTTTTTCATGGCTAACTTTGGAAAGTTCGGAGCAATTAATTCTTTATATAGTGTGATGATTATTGTTTCCAATATATAGTTTACATATATCAGCAATAAATTTCATCTACCACTTCTGTGACTAACTGGCTAAACTGTAGAGGCAGGATTTTAGTTATAATTTTTCGTCAATTGTAATTACTATACCCGTGATTTTCTTGTCGGCAAATTTTGATATCTACAGGTGAGGCCTTCATCAGTATCACTGACAAATTAAAAATAAAACGGAACAAGTACTGAACCCTGTGGCACACGTCTATAACATGTACGAGAGTGCAAGAGAAAGACAACATTGTAGGAAAATACTATGCCATGACATAAATGATTAAACTTTGACAGTAATTGTTCAAGTGGTACTTGTGAAGAAGTAGAATGTCTTTAGAGAGCATTTACATTTTGAACCAGTAGGTCTCCCTTGAGAAAGACGATGTCTGTGTTTTGTGTGTATAGACTCTTTGAAAGATGCTATGTCAGTAGAGCCAATGTCGAAGAGTGAAGACACGTCTATGCACGACAAGTTTTTAGTATTAGATAGAGATACCTCACAGTATTGATTTAAGCATTCCTATATGGAAGAACATAAGTTAAATACTAAATGTCACAAACGTTCAAAGTTTATTAGTAAATGACAGGATACCTGAACTCAGTAACTCAGTATATCGCATCCTTTTTGGATAGACATATGCATGATAAACCTCAATCTATAATTAATGTTATGGCTAAGGAAGGGGATGTGGTGTTTATTCACTCAGAAAAAAACCGAGGGATTGATGGCCTTTAGGTAAAGTATTAGAGTGTAACCTTGATAATTCTGCCACTATTCGGAAAGCGAAATTAAAGATCGAGCATGGTTGGCCTCACTTTAAGGGCTTTTGGCTGCACCAATGCAGAAGAATATTAATCTGGCATGATTAATTTTATACTCTGGGGTACTTGCTATGTAAAGTTAGTTTTATGTGGTGCCTCCAATATATATGACAGCCCGAAGAAAGGGCCACTGTAAGGGTCTTTAGGAGTCAACCAGTGGTATCCGCCAAAAGTAATTTCAAAACATCCCACGCTGAAGGCCCCTGGCTGCTGCTCTATATGTACAGAGCACTCATGTCTCGCAGGGCACGCTGAACACCCCCCCCCCACACACACACATACACACACACACACGCACACGCACACGCACACACAGACACACACACACACAGACACACACACAGGCACACACACACAGGCACACACGCAAACAAACACACACAAAGGAACAAAGTATATATAATCAGCAGTCACCAAAGTGTGGATGGCGAGCAAGAATTACATCAAGTTTGTCATCAATAAGCAGATATGTGCAAATATTGAGTAAGTTTTGCCCTTGTAGTAGTAAGTCACTGTGAAACACTGAAGGCAGCAGTGGTCAAGGGTGTTGGCGTTGGGACGGTTGCACAATTTTCAGTAAAAGAAGTGTGGCACGTCATCTGCTTTGGAAACCTGCCACACTAGTTGGTATCCCAAACGAAGCCAGCACTTACATTATGCCTACGTACCATGAATCCATATCGGCGTTACAACAACTTGTGACGACTCAGAAGGTCATGGTGCTGTATGAATAAGCTAGTGGCGCTTTCTGTGTTCCTGCGATGCTCTGTCATGAGAGAAAGAAAAGAGAGAGAGAGAGAGAGAGAGAGAGAGAGAGAGAGAGAGAGAGAGAGAGAGAGAGAGAGAGAGAGAGAGAGAGAGAGAGAGAGAGAGAGAGAGAGAGAGAGAGAGAGAGCGAGAGCGAGAGCGAGAGCGAGAGAGAGAGAGAGAGAGAGACTGAGAGACTTATAACCCTCTCTTCGTTACAGCACTTCCTTACGATGGTTGGAAGCACTATTTCCATCCCCTATATCCTTACTCCTCTCATCTGCATTGACAGTGGTGATCCTGCAAGAGGCAAACTTTTGTGTACTATCATCTTTGTGTCAGGATTGGTGACTTTCCTCCAGTCTACCATTGGAGTCAGGTGAAGTGATACACTTTTCATACTGTTTATTAATGATATTTATCACATGCTCTTTTATTAATGCAATTGCATTTTAAGTGAAATATTTACCAAAGTGTTCACAAATTAAATTGATGCAGATCTTGACTCAAATCAGCTAAATGAGTAAGCATAATTCTGTAGTTGTTATTCAACTGACCATATCCATGTCAATATAAATATCCGTGATGCTCTCTTCGTATCTCTCTTTGAATTGCCAAGCATTATTCTTTCCCTTTCCCTTTGTTACTTTGAAGTTTTTGTTCCAGGAATTTCATAAGACTCCAGATTTTTAATCCATATGTTAGAACTGGTAGAATGCATTGATTATTTACCTTTCTCTTCAGTGATAGAGATATTACTTTTCATAACATTGTGTTTTCTATTAAAAGCACTCCATCCCATCCCTATTCTAATTTTTATTTTTTTTCATGAAATGGCCTCACTTAGGCCTACAGTATCCCATTTGACGTCTTCTAGTTCTTCCAATAACACTTCAAGAACACCTTCACTAGCTAGTGTCCTAACATTATAAGAGCCAAGGTCAAAGTTTCAAAGGTGGCCTGTCCGAACCCAGAGATTCTTTGTATCCTCTAATCTGGAGAAGGTCTGGCCGCCGCAGTTGCTAGTTGTTCCTATGCTGCTGGGGACTAGGGGCCATGGCACGGATGTAGTGATCAAGTTGAGGGTGGTAAGCTGATATCACGCAACCCTGTCTAAGAGCGTCTTGGCGGAGGAACACTATTTCTTACAGTATACCTGTCTAGTTTGGTTACACCTGTCTAGTTTTCCTCCACTGATCATTGAGACTTAAAGCTTTTTCACCTACACAAGGTAGTGTTCCAGTATCAAACACACTACTGTACTAGACTTTTAGTGAATATAATTTGTTCATGTTTAATCAGTAATTAATGCATTGTGATGAACGTGAAGGCAAACTTCATTGATGAGGAGTGTTTATGTTTTACCCTTAATTCTCCAAATATCCCGGACTAACCATTCACAATGAGGGTCACAATCACGTGAAATAATAAATTAATAAATGATGATTTAGACTACGGAAATGCCAGCCACCCCGGGACATCATCAAACTCAGTGATAGGTGTTATGGAAACTAGTCTTCATACAATTTATATATAAAAAAAATGTACATGTGGCATGTCTACTGACTCAGATTCCCTCTGTCTTAATAGTCCCTATCTCGATATAGTGGCATCCACGATTTTGTTCCCTGACCGAGCTCGCCGAGTCTGGCACAAGTTAAACAGATGCTTTTGCCCTTTTGTAATTTTCCAAAATACTACTAAATTACTGTTTTGAGATTGCCTTTATCGATCATGATCAAGTTTCTGGAATTGCCCACGAGTGTTTTGAGAAGGGTTCCAATGCAAGGAAATAACATTTGGCTGAAAATAATATTTGGCAGAATTTTTTTGTTTTGTTTATATCAATCCCGGGACATTTCAAACGAACAAAGTTTCTGGTTGGATTCATCCAATATACTTTTGATGAACAATGTTTTAGCCCTGGTGTGTGATCACATGTCTGGCAAAATTCCCGTCAAAGGGTTAAGAACACTATTTATTTTTATAACCAAACCAATACTTGATTTTGTGCATGTCATTCCAGGTTACCAATCATCCAGGGAGGCACATTTAGCTTCCTTGTGCCAACGATTGCCATCTTAAAAACTAACTTTGAAGACTGCAGTGTTGCCATGCAAAAGAACATGACTTCTTCAGAGATAGAAGAAGTGTGGCAAGTTCGCATGAGGGAAATTCAAGGTGCTATTGCAGTGGCTGCCATATTTCAAGTTGTTATTGGATTCACAGGTAATCTTTCGGCTTTCCTTTTGTACTTTTTTAAATACATTTTTAGCTGATTGGTAAAACTAAATTATTGTAGCATCTCTCTCTGTCTGTCTGTCTGTCTGTCTGTCTGTCTGTCTGTCTGTCTGTCTGTGTCTGTCTGTCTGTCTGTCTGTCTGTCTGTCTGTCTCTTTCTCTCTCTCTCTCTCTCTCTCTCTCTCTCTCTCTCTCTCTCTCTCTCTCTCTCTCTCTCTCTCTCTCTCTCTCTCTCTCTCTCTCTCATGCTCATGTTTGAAAGCTGGGTGAGAACTGAGCCGAGGTTGATTTCAGACTTGTTGTTGTTGTTGATTTCTATTGTCCTTCATAGGGAAGGATACGGGCTAGCTAAGAGCCCGTCAGTGAAGTGCAGGTATGGAGAGGGGACCTGCTACGTGTAGTCCTCATCTTGTCGAGGTATTTAACAAAGACTGTCTATATTGCTTGGCTGAAGATGGCAGGGGAGACGGGGAAGCCAAGAGCACCGGCGAGTGTCAAGGAGAGACCGTTTGCCAACTCTTTTCCAATGGCATGGAAGGACTCTGCTGGCAGCTGGTAATAGCGTGTCTCTTCACTGTATGCTGAAGGGGAAGTTTGCGGAAGCATGGCGGGTGTCTGGGTGGAGGAAGTGCAACAGACTTGTTGAAGTGAAGAGATAATGCGTGGTAAGGAAGGTGGAGGGTGTGGTGCAAAGCGGGACGACTGTCTGGGTTGCGCGTGATGGTTGTCGGATGGTAAGGCTTGTGATTGGTGGCTGGCGCGGGGCCGTGGCGGTGGGAGACAGAGGTGGAAAATCAGTGGGTGTTGAGCGCGGGGCAGGTGGTGGAGCCGTGGGTATCTGCTGACCCCACACAAAAGTACCAGGAGGTGCTGAGATTGTTGCGGTTTTCTGCTGGCTAGAAACCCAGGCAGCTTGCCATTCACTACCCCGTTCCACGAGGCGGGCAGGGCAGGACTTGTTCCAGGCGTGGTGGGCCTGGTTACAGTTGGGACAACAGTGGACAATATCTTGTTTTGCCTTATATTTGACCAGGCACTCCTGTGTTTCGTGGGATCCGCTGCAAATCCCACATTTGATAACTTTTGCACAGGAGGCTTGATGGTGACCAAAGCGGTGGCAGCAGTAACACCGCAGTGGTTTGGGCACCCAGGGGCGGAGTTAGAAAGTCCCCCAGCTGCCCAAGGACAACTGGGGTAAGAGAAGACCACGTAGTGTGACGGTGACTTGGCGTGTGGCCTCTTTGGTGCGGGGTGGCTGGCAACGGGTAGCTTCCTCGACTTGTGGATGGCGTAGTAGTAAATCCGTGGATAGACGAAGGGGGTAGCCCATGACTACGCCACGCGTGGTGTTGCTATGGCAGCTTGACCCTGGTGGTGCTGCAGTTGACTGCAACATCCTGCAGGTGTTGGAAAGTCTCGGTGGATTTGGGGAGGAGGACAGAGCTGCCATCCTTCCCCGGCAGGCATCTCATCACCAGAGTAGGGCAATCCTCTTCAAGGGCAGCCACGGCGTCGTAGGACGTTTGAAAACCATCTTGAGCGGGGACTCGGAATGCAGGGAACTCCTGTTCCGATGAGGAGAGTTGCGGGGATGAGACACCAACCATGGTGGCCTGGGCGGTTCGAGTGCGGCGTCGCTTGTTCGACACCGTGGTGAAGCCGTCATCGTCAGGGGCAGAAAGAGCGGTGGTGGAGGATGAAGAAGCGACACCCAGAGGTAGTGCTGAAGGAGTAGACTCAAGGGCTGCAGCAGGCGTTGCAACAGCACTGGGAGGTGTAGCCGTAGCAGAATCAGAGACGGATGGCGGAGTGGAGTGGCGGGCAGTCTTACAAGGAAGAAAACCGGCCTGTGAAGCACTTCAAGACGATGAGTCGGAGCACAACGATGACCCGCTGCCAGGCGACGATGGAGGCCTCGGAAAGTTCATGGGCTGCGACTGAGGACGGGAAAACCCCACAAGTGAGGATCCCGAAAGGCGAGGGATGCGGGAAGTCCTCATCCCGAAAAACGGCAGGAGGACACAGGCGTGTGCCTCCTGACGTGGGTAAAACTCGAACAGTGGCTACGTCCGACCCATTTGAAAACTGGGTGAGACCTGGGTTCAGACTTGACTTAAAGCGATGGAGATAGAAAGTGATTGTGTGGGTGACTGCGTAAATTATACTCAGTGTAGAAAACAGGAATGACAGCAGATATTTATGGTGTTCTGATGAATTAATATGTATATATATATATATATATATATATATATATATATATATATATATATATATATATATATATATATATATATATATATGGGCGACGATGGCATAAATGAAAACTTACTACGAAAAGCAGTGATGCTAACTTGCCCATACCTAATAACCTTTTAACTTCTGCTGAAATAAAAAGGTGTATTAGTAAATGAAAAAAATGGTAAATCACCTGACAACATTATAAATGAATCTATTAAATATACTAAAGATATACTTTGTCCTTTATATGTGAAATTATCTAACACGATTATAGATGCTGGTGTTTTCCCGACAGCATGGCTTACTGGAGTTATTGAGCCTCTTTATAAAAACAAGGGAGACGTTAACGATACAAACAATTATAGAGGAATTACCCTATTAAGCTGTATGGGGAAACTATTTACTTCCATCTCAAACGACCGTCTTAAACAGTATTCCAACGATAATCATATAATTTATTGAAACACAGGTAAGCTTTCGACAGGAATATTGTACTCTGGACCATGTATGTTTTATTATTCATTTAAATGTGTTGTTGACTTGCTTAAGTGGAAAAAGAGAAAACTGTTTTGCCTATTTGTTCACTACAAAAAAAACTTTTTGAAATGGTGTGGAGAGAAGGTTTATGGTATGAACTTGTAAGGAATAATGTTAATGGCAAAATACTTAATGTAATGCGTACCATATATCATAATGTAAAGTGTTGTGTAATGTTAGAGGAACATATGTCTAATAGTTTAATGTGTAATATGGGTGTGAAACAAGGTGAAAACCTTTCGCCATTACTGTTTGCTTTTCATGTTAATGACATACAAGAACAACTTATTGGACATAACTGTAGTTACTTAAAATATAATAATGATCTTGTAAATGCCTTTTTAAAACTACTGGTGTTGTACGAAGACGATACGATCATTTTGTGTGATAGTGAAGAAAACATGAAACAAGCTTTGATAACTCTTTATTGTTGTTGTTCTAACTGGAAGGTGAACTGTAGTAAGACAAAGATAGTTGTGTTCAGTAGAGGTAAAATTAGTCATTAATTACAGGTTTGTGTTTGGGGAAGAGCAAATAGACGTAGTTAGTGAATATACATACCTGAGCATATTGTTTAGTTATAATGGTACAATTAGGAAAGGGCAGTTGGAACTTAAGGAACAAGCAACTAGGGCCATGTACGCATGAATTGGTACTTCTCTTAAATATGATTTGCCAGTTGACAAATAAATTAAAATGTATAATAATATGATGGTACCAGTAATGAGATACGCATGTGAAACATGGCGTAGCTAATGACATTGTGAGAAAAATGGAATAGTTACAGATGACGTTTTACAAGCACGTATTATAGGTACATAGATATACAACCACGGACATTGTATGTGGAGTTCTAGGGGTGTATCCATTATAAATAAATATGAAATGCAGGTTGATAGATTATTGTTCAAGATTTATGGAAAAAAAATACCCAATTGAGCTACGTAGTATATACATGTTTGTTACAATCACCATGGCTGGATTTTATAAGGAGTATATGTATTGAATTTGGGTTGTCGGGTGTGTGGCGGTCACAGACTAATAGTAATAAAAAAAGATTTATAAAGACTAGTAATAAAAAAAGATTTATAAAGACTGTAGAGCAGAGGTTGAAAGATCTTTGAATAACATCTTGGTATAGTAATGTGACAACAAAATCTATTTGTAGTAGTTATAAATCATATAAAGAAGTGTATGGGATTGAAGAATACATTGTAAAGTTAACTAAAATTAATCGCATTTATCGAAGTAAATTATGAATAGAAAATGTTCAATTACCGATTGCTACTGGCCGATATCGTGAAGTAAGAAGGGAGGAACGCTAATGTGGTATATGTAATGATGGTCAAATAGGCGATGAATATCATGTTCTGTTACAATGTTAAAATCGGGATATTATTCAGTTAATAAACAAGTATATCCCTGATTATTATAAAGTAAATCCAAATCATAAATTCATTACATTGATGCAAAATAAAAATGTAATCTTGCTTAATAGTTGATGAATCAGTTTATTAAAAGTATTTCGAGACTTTTCAGGTAAATGCCTGAGGATATCTTTAAATATTATTGAAGAATACTCATTGTCAACTTAATACTGTTTATTGACAATGATAGTGGCAATTCTCTGAAACGAAAGAGAAATGAGATACATTATAGAATGCCACAACAAAACATATCAATGCCATACATACTGAGCAAAATAGTAAACAAAGAAATACAGGACATAGTAGTACAGTACACTCAGTACCAGTTATGTCACTCTTCATCCCTCCCAAGCTCGTTGTCGACACCACGAGCTTACCAGTAGGCTACATCTGCCAGTCATCCGACTCTTGCCAGGCTGGTCTTCTAGTAGAGCGACGAGGGCGCGCACCACATGGAATGGTCGACAACGGTGGTGCTGGAGCGCCGCTCACAGGAGTCGGTTGTGGTGGTGACAGGGATTCCGTGGTGCCGCCTGCTGGAGGAGTCGGTAGAACCATAGGTGGAGGAGGGGCCGATTGCATGGTAGGTGTAGGCGGAGTCTCTGTGGTCTGATTTGAAGGCGGCAGATCTATGGTACTTGACTAACATGAGGGAAGGCAAGCATCAACACGAACAGCTGTTGATGGTCGTGAGTTTGACTGCTTGGGGTACAACGACGAGACAGGAGCAGGCATAGCAATGTCCGTTGAGGCTGGAACAAAGGCGCGGAGGTGTTTGCGATTCCGTGTGGTTACTCTTCCCGAACTGTCGACCTTTATGCAGTATTTGTCATAGTCAAGAACCTCGGTGACCGTGCCAGTCCTGCCCCAGCGCCTTGGATGATTTCCCGCGCCATTTTGGATGAAACATCTGTCCCCAACGTGAAGAGGGGGCACGGCCTGAGCATGGGTATTAAGAGACTCCTGTGACTGGACATAGCGTGTGTGGAGCGACATCTCCCTCATCGCCCAAGCATCCCGCCAAGCAGGCCTAATGTTAGGGTTGGAAA
This sequence comes from Metacarcinus magister, assembly GCA_029783475.1. NCBI lineage: Eukaryota > Metazoa > Arthropoda > Malacostraca > Decapoda > Cancridae > Metacarcinus > Metacarcinus magister. The sequence continues at coordinate 22,516,067 of JAPQNM010000044.1, read as the reverse complement.
ACTTTTCCAGACGGTTCACGAACGACAGCGAGTCTCGTAGCGGCTTTCCAAAGATGATTTGGGCGGGTGAAATGTCACAGTCAGGGTCGGGCGTGTTTCTGAGCTGCAGGAGAGCTCGCAGGAAGCGGTCATTATCTAGTGTTCCGGTTGGACCCACATTAGATCTCAGAAGCCGCTTGGTGGTCTTGACAGCAACCTCTGCCCTGCCATTCGACTGTGGGTGATATGAGGAAGATATGCGATGTTTGACACCCCATTTGACAAGGAATTCTTTGGTGTTACTGGCTGTGATCTCCGGCCCACCATCACTGGATAATTCTTCTGGTACTCCAAAACTGGCAAACAGTGAGCGGAGGCACCCGATGAGACTTGCGGCGCAAGCGCACGACGAACCAGGAAGACATGCAAACACCTCTGACCAACCCGACAGTCGGTCGGCAACTACTAAGTACTTATGTCCAGGAAAGTAAAAATAGTAAGCAAAGACAGCTTCGAAAGGAGTTGATGGAGGTGATGTTGATGCTGCTGGAAGAGGAGCCTGTGATGGCGCGTTGCGTTTGCAGTCGACGCATTCGGCGCGAATTGCAGTAATGTCGGCCGTAATCCCTGGCCAGAATACAATTGGCACGTGCAGGTCGTTCCATATGTGAAGTCCCCTGGTGAGCGGCGTGGAGGTTGTTCAGCACAGCACGACGGAGTGATGGTGGGATAACCACACGGTCTTGAAAAAGGATGGCGCCATCTGATGTATAGAATGCGTTCCAGTATTGCCAAAATTGGGACGCGTGAGGTAATCCTTATCTGAGTCTGGAAAGCCGTTCTCGATTGTCTGAACCAGCGCCCACATGTCATTATCCTTCCAAGTTTCTTCAACAATTCGAGACCATGGGAGTGCTACAATTCCGGTGGCTTCGTGGTGGATCGCAGCGACAAGAGCGTGTTCCATCTGATCAGCAATGCTCAGGGAGTCCATGGTGACTGACGGCGATGGATTACGAGAGGTTGCGTCGGCGGCAAAGTTCGACTTCCCAGGCAAGTGTGTGATTGTGAAGCGCCAAGGCAAGGTGCGCTGCTTCAGCCGAAAGAGTCTGGTGTTGGTGATCTCGTCAAGGGTGCGGTCACCAAAGATCTTCACTAATTGTTTGCGGTCCGTCAGCACCAGTAAGTTGTCGCACCCCTGTGTGAAGAAACGGGTTTGCTCCAGGTCCTACGCAACAGCAAGAGCTTCCCCTGCAACCGGTGCATATCTCGACTCAGCACTAGAGAGGAAGCGGGAGCCGGCGAGAACAATGCGCCACTCTCCCATGCAGCAGTCTGGTATCTCCGAGTGGCAAACGCAGTGTTTTTGGAGTAAGAAGTAGCCAATGCCGCATTTAGACCAATCGGGCCTGAGGTAGGTCATCTTCGTCATGTCAAATATTCTGACTCCTTCCTTGATGGCTTCCACGATTGCAACTTTCGAGGCCTGAAATGCTTCATCCAATACGGGTGTCCAGAAGAACCTGTACTTCGGGCTGAGAAAGGGTTTGAATGGGGCCATAATGTCCCTCAGTTGAGCATAATTGCTCACCTGGTTCACCAAACCGAACCAGCTGCGAATGTCTGTGGTGGAGGTAGGGGTTGGAAAATCCCTGATGGCATCAAGAAATTTAGCTAGGGGCTCGATAGTTGTCAGTGATGCGGAAGCAAGCTAAGTCTACTTCCCGCTCTGCAAATTGGAACTTGTTTGGGTTCAATACCACGCCTGCGTCGCCCACAGTCTTTAGAAAATCAATGGTGCGCCACCTGTGAGCCTCCAAGTCTTCATCATAATGTACTATGTCATCCACGCACCTTTCCTTGCGCTCAAAGTCGGACAAGATGACATCGAAGCGGCGGTTGTATCCGTCACCTGAAGATAAAAACCCTTGTGGTGCTCGACAGTAGCGCCATCTGGCGAACGGAGTGATAAACGTAGTCAGGTGACGGTCTGATTCACGAAGAGGAGCTCAGTGGTAGCCATTCCAGGCATCAGTGACTGTCTTCCACGTGTTCCCTGGTATTCGACGTGCTAGATGAAAAGGCGACTCGGCAGCAAACGGTTCTCTCTTACAGAATCGGTTCAGAGGTGAGAGATCCACAGTCCGACGCGGGTTGCCGTCGTGCTTACGTGTGACCACCATCCTGTGGCACCACCTAGCTGGCTCGCCGTAGGGGACTCGCTCTATGACACCAAGGGACTCGTCGCGGAGTAAATCATCGTACACTTTCGCCTGCCAGTGTATGGGAATCGGTGCAGCAGTGTGGTTGACACGAGGGATGGCTGCTTCGTCCAAGTGTATCTCCACCGGCGGGCCATCCATGATCGGTAGGGGGTGGTGGGGTCACGTGTTGAAGGTAGATGACGAATAACGATCCAGTAGCCACTGTCTCATCTTGCTGCTGTTTTCCGCCATGCATGGGAATGGAAGCACTGCTGGTCGCTCTGGGGGAGTTTGACGTTCGGGGCAGTCACATTCAACCCTGCCTTCAGTGCCCACACTGCACCCGGCGTTCATCTCCCTGACTGCTTTGACAGACGATAGAGTCTTGGGATCACAGAGATGATGTTGAGCTCCACTAATAGTTGGGAAGTCGGGAGGCAGGATCCCGAGTGCAAGGAGGGATTCATGTGACAAGAAGAAGCAATGGATGTCACTGCTGACGTAAATCATTGCACGGCAGGTCTTCACGTTCCCCTTAGGATCACGACCCTCAAGGACACCAAAAAAGGCGCCTTTGATTTTAATTTTTGAGTTGTTGGCTGCTTGCAGGCCGAGCGACACTGGACGAAGGATATCTTTGGAGAAGCCATGTGTCAGGAACTGGTCAAGGGACCAAACGTCAGATTGTGCGCCACTGTCGGAAACGGCATCTATGTCAGCAAACACCGATGAACAGGACGTGCGATGAGCGCCAGAGGCATCAAGGTCAATGCTAACACGTAGTTTACAGTGGGATGTTTGTTGAACCGAGCACGGCGCCACTCGCCCGCTGTGAAGTTGTGGTGCTGTAAAGCAGAAACCTGAGGATTCGATGCTGGCGAAGACTTGCGTTGTCGGCGGTGGGTGGGGACCATTGATGAGATCTGAGAGAAAGAGTCTTCCTCGACGGTAACAGAATTAGCCCCCGCTGTACTACGCCGGGCACCACCCTGGCGCCGTCGCTGAGCCAGGTAACACTC
>JAPQNM010000044.1:22507865-22510365 GCA_029783475.1 Metacarcinus magister | reverse complement strand
AGATACACATATACATATATATAAATATGTATATATATATGTATACTATATATATATATATATATATATATATATATATATATATTAATATATATAAATATATATATATATATATATATATATTATATATATATATATATATATATATATATATATATTTATAAATATATATATATATTTATATATATATATATATATATATATATATATATATATACATATATATATATATATATATATATATATATATATACATATATATATATATATATATATATATATATATATATATATATATATATACATATACATATATATAAATATGTATATATATATATATATATATATATATATATATATATTTTTTTTTATATTAAAAAGGTAATGGCTAAGGGAAAAAAGAAATAGGTAAAAAAAAATTCCCGCTTGTCGCCACACCCTGTAAAGAGGACAGTAGGAGAATAGAAGGAAGGGGTGGAGATCCAGTTAACATTAGAGGTGTCTTGACACTCCTCTCTTGAAAGAGTTCAAGTCATAGGCAGGTGGAAAAACAGACAAAGGAAGAGAGTTCCACAGTTTACCAGTGTAAGGGATGAAAGAGTGAAGATACTGGTTAACTCTTGCATTAGGAAGATGGACAGAATAAGCATGAGAAGAAGTAGAAAGTCTTGTGCAGATAGGCCGCGGGAGGGGGGGAGGCATGCAGTTAGCAAGTTCAGAAGAGCAGTCAGCATGAAAATTGCGGTAAAAGATAAATAAAGATGCAACATTGCGGCGGTGACTTAAAGAATCAAGAAAGTCAGTTAGAGGAGGAGAGTTGATGAGACGAAATGCTTTAGACTCCACCCTGTTTAAAAGAGATGTGTGAGTTGAGCCCTCCCAGACATGTGAGCCATACTCCATACATGGGCGGATAAGGCCCCTGTACAGAGCAAGCAGCTGAGAGGGAGAGAAAAAAGGACGCAGACGCCATAGGACACCTAACTTCTTGGAAGCTGATTTAGCAGGAGTAGAGATATGAAATTGCCAGTTTAGATTTTTAGCAAAGGATACACCAAGTGTGTTTAATGTGGTGGAGAGGGGAAGTTGAGTGTCATTGAAGAAGAGGGGATAGTTATCTGGAAGGTTATGTCGAGTAGATAGTTGTAGAAATTGAGTTTTTGAGGCATTGAACAAAACTAGGTTTTCTCTGCCCCAATCAGAAACAAGTGAAAGATCAGAAGTTAAGCGTCCTATAGCATCTCGCCTTGAGTCATTTAATTCTTGTTGGGTTGGGCGTCTGTTGTACGACGTTGAAAAATGCAAGGTGGTGTCATCAGCATAGGAGTGGATAGGGCATTGAGTCAGATTTAGGAGATGATTGATGAATAATAGAAAGAGAGTGGGTGATAGGACAGAACCCTGAGGAACACCACTGTTGATAGTTTTAGGAGAAGAACAATGACCGTCCACTACAGCAGCAATAGACCGGTCGGAAAGGAAACTAGAGATGAAGGTACAGAGAGAAGGATAGAATCCGTAGGAGGGTAGTTTAGAAATTAAAGATTTATGCCAGACTCTATCGAAGGCTTTCGATATGTCAAGACCGACAGCAAAGGTTTCACCGAAGTCCCTAAAAGAGGATGACCAAGATTCAGTTAGGAAAGCAAGAAGATCACCAGTAGATCGGCCTTTACGGAAACCATACTGGCAATCAGAGAGAAGGTTGTGAGCTGATAGATGCCTCATTATCTTCTTGTTAAGGACAGACTCAAAGTCTTTAGAAAGGCAGGAAATCAAAGCTATAGGGCGGTAGTTAGAAGGATTGGAGCGGTCACCCTTTTTAGGGACAGGTTGAATGTGAGAAAACTTCCAGCAAGAAGGATAGGTAGAAGTAGAGAGACACAGACGAAAGAGTTTGACCAGGCAGTGAGCGAGTTCGGAAGCACAGTTTTTGAGAACAACAGGAGGGACTATATCTGGACCGTAAGCCTTCCGAGAATCAAGGCCAGAGAGGGCCTGGAAAACGGCATAATAAAGAATTTTAATTTTAGGGATGAAGTAGTCAGAGGGTGGAGAAGTAGGAGGAATATGCCCAGTATCATCCAAAGTAGAGTTGGTAGCAAAGGTTTGAGCGAAGAGTTCAGCTTTAGAGAAAGAAGAGACAGCTGTGAGGCCATCTGGTTGAAGTAAAGGAGGGAAAGATGAAGAAGTAAAATTGTTAGAGATATTATTGGCTAGATGCCAGAAATCACGAGAAGAGTTAGAGTTGGAAAGATTTTGACATTTTCTATTGATGAAAGAGTTTTTAGTAAGTTGGATAATAGATTTGGCATGATTACGGGCAGAAATATATAGGGCATGAGTTTCAGCAGATGGATGGCTACGGTATCGTTTGTGAGCCGCCTCTCTATCATTGACAGCACGAGAACAAGCAGAGTTAAACCAGGGCTTTTTAGCTTTAGTATTAGAGAAAGTATGAGGAATGTATAGCTCCATGCCAGAGATAATCACCTCTGTT
>JAPQNM010000044.1:22490129-22502629 GCA_029783475.1 Metacarcinus magister | reverse complement strand
TCCTCTCCCAGCGCCAGAGAGAGAGAGAAACTCCCATCTCTGCCCCGACACTGGGCGAGGTACTGCTCTCGCAATTCCCTTAGGCTGGGGCACTCGACCAGCAAGTGCCGCACAGTCAGGGGAACTAAGCAGTCATCACAGTAGGGCTCAACTCCCCGGGACATGAGGAAACTGTGGGTGAGGCGGGTATGGCCCGTCCGTAGACGAGCCAATGCCGTCTCACGGCAGCGGCCTCGGACGTGCGCATAAGACCAGGGGCTCACATCCCTTGCGGTAATTGCACCCATCTTGGAGGTGGCTCTATTGGCATTCCATCTCTCTTGCCATACTACATGAATAGCAGATCAAATTGTGGGAAACAGGTCTCTGTGAGGGACGGGGCAGGCAGTGACTTGACGAGAGGCGCCGGTCTTAGCTAGCTTATCTGCCTCCTCGTTCCCTTTCACAGACACATGGGCTGGTACCCAACAAAAAGAAATTATATGCCCACGATGGGCTGCCAGTACGAGCCAGTCAAAAATGTTTGAGACTATTGGGTGTGCATTATTAAAATCCTCAAGGTAAAAAGTGATCTTATCGCGACTAAAATGGCCCAAAGCTCTGCGGTAAAAATTGATGTAAAGGGGGGTAGACTGCCGCACCGGGTAAAATCAGGGAAGACAGCTCTAAATCCGACGCCTGCATCGGATTTGGAGCCGTCAGTAAAAATGGGCGTGCAACGGAGTCATGATCGATGAACAAAGTCCTCGCAGCATGTTCCGACATAGCACTCTTGTTAGCCGGCATGTAACGGCAATACGATACTGCCAGCAGCTTCCACGGCGGGACATGCAATAATCGTGGGACAGCTATGGCAGGGCGAGGAAGGGACAACTCTTCAAGGACGGCACGAGCCCGAAAGCCAAAGGCTGTGGGAAGTGCGGGTGCTGGGTAAAAGTGGCGTCCCGTGAAGTGTCATAGAGACTTTGGCATCTGAACCACAAACGTGCCATCTGAGTCTGACGGTGAAGGTCGAAGGGTAACACTCCTGCATCCACGAGCAGACTGGGGATTGGGCAAGACCGAAAAGCCCCCATCGCCAGTCTGATTCCACCGTGATGTACCGAGCAGCCTATGTTGTCTATGACATGTTTAGGGAGCACGTTGAAGAGTCTAGGGTCACTGTGTGAAAGACTGGAGGCGAGGAGATTCTTGATTCTCCCTTGGGTTATTGAAGAGAAAGCCCTTCTCTCGCATGAGCGACCAGTGCGCTCGCTTACCTTAGCCTTCAGTAGCTTCTCGAATATCTTCCACACATATGTGACCCTATATTTCTCTCTTCTTCTCTGTTGAAAGTATAGCCCCAGCTTTTGCAGACGCTGCCAGTAGTTGAGTCCCCTCATACCTTTTATTGTCCTGGTGAGGGCCCTCTGTACTGACTCTTGTATGTCACCCTTTTTGTGGGGTGACCAGAGCTGGCTGCAGTAGTCGAGTACTGGTTGTATGACCTCTTGCTTCCTTGACCTGAAGGTTCGGAGGACCCAGCCGACCATCCGCCTGCTTTGTTGGCTGTTTCTTTGATGTGCTGCTGGAAGGTGGCGTCGTCATTCATGAGGACACCAAGACACTTGACGACACGACTTGGTGGGATTGCTTGCTACCCCTCTGCATATAGGTTGGTGGAGTCTTTTAGCTCGGTATTGGGTCCCGGTCTCAGTACTTCAAATTTCTCCTCGTTAAATTTCATGTTTGTTTCGACCCATTTGAATATCTTCTGAATGTTTGCCTGTAGTTGCACAACATCCCTCTCCTCACTAATCCTATGGCTGAGGGTGGTATCATCGGCAAAGGACAAAAGAAAGGAGCCATCGACCACTTCCTCTATGACAGCCATTAGGATCAAGAAGAGCAGAGGGCCGAGGACTCAGCCCTGGGGAACGCCACTGGTGACTTCTTCTTGCTGAAATTTGTGGCCATCAACAGCGACTGCCTGTTTTCTGTGTGTCAGGAACCTGTGCAGCCACACACCCAGCTTCCCTGTTATCCTCATGGCTTTCAGTTTGTGGAGGAGGATGCTGTGATCGACTCGGTCGAAGGCCTTGGCAAAATCCAGGTACACGACGTCTACATTTCCTCCTTCAGCAAGTCCTTGAAGTAGCCATTCATAGTGGGCCAGCAGGTTGGAGAGGCAAGACCTTCCTTTGCGGAATCCATGCTGGGAGCTGCTTATGGGGTAATTTTCTTCTAAGTAGGTGACGATTCCATCCCTAATTATATTTTCAATTATCTTTACAAGGTGGGAGGTGAGGGCCACAGGTCTGTAGTTTTTTACTTGGCTTCTGTCTCCCCCTTTGTGGATTGGAGAGATTACTGCCTCCTTTACTATGGTTGGGATGGTGCCGGTGTCCAGAGAGCAGTGCCAGATCTTATAGAGGGGGTTTGCCAGTGCCTCTTTGCATTTCAGCAGGAGGATGGACGGCACACCATCAGGTCCGGCAGCAGAGTTCATCTTAAGTTCGATAATGGCTTTCTGTAGGTCAGTTGTGGTGAAGGTAATGTTGGCAAGGTTGTGGTGGTCCTTGAAGAATTCGCTGGGGTCACGCACTATCTTCGTAGTTTTAGGCTGTGAGAAGGCTTTCGTGTATTGCTGGCATAGAATATGCCATGTTTCTTTGGGATTCCTTGACATTTCCCCGTTTTCTGCTTGAAGTGGCCCAACTCTTACTTGCGTTTTGGAAAACTTTTTGCAGTACTTGAAGAAGAACTTAGGGTTGACCTTTATGTTGTGCACTGCCTGATTTTCTTCCCAGTCTCGCTGTTTTTCATGCGATTCTTTGATTTTCTTCTCGATAGCAGACTTGGGATTGCAGCGAGCTCTTCTGTTTGTCGTTTGTTGCTTTAAGAATTCACTGATTTAAGGTGGCCCGTCTCTTCATCAGTATTTTCCGCTCCCTTAGAATGTCACTTCTTCTGGAAGCTTGCCTTCTCTTCACTGGGACATTTCCTTCACAAGTCCTTCGGATGGTGGTGAGTAGGCTGTCCAGCATAGCCTCGGGGTCACCGTCATGAAGTACTGACTCCCAGTCACTGTCTCTCAGCTGAGCATTTATGAGCTCCCAGTTAACTTGACTGCTGAAAAAGTTGAGGCTGGAGAATGGGTTCTTCTCTGTAGGTCTGTTCACTTCAGGAGGTAGTGTTGCTTTATTGTAGTTTGTGTGTATCCTGAGGAGATTGTGATCAGAGAAAATAGTCTTTTCAGCAGAAATCCTATTGATTTCATCACTGTTGTTGGTGAAGAGCAGGTCAAGAATGTTGTTGGCCCTGGTTGGTTCAGTTATTACCTGAATAAGGAATGTGGAGTTTGCTATATCTAAGAGTAATTCAGCTTGAGACTTATTGGCAAGCGTGCACCCAGTTAAAATTCCTTGGGGGCACTTTAAGAAGAGAAAGTTGAAGTCCCCAGTGAGGATTATGTCAGGTGTGGGGATTGATACGGAGTCCAGCAGGTGACTTAGGGCCTCCATGGCACTGCTGAAATTCTTGGGGCAGCTGCTCGGTGGACGGTAGCAGTTAATAAGCACCATGTTGCGTGACTGAATGTGGATCACCTGGAGTTCTATTTGGCCGTCTGAGTACGACAAGAGTGGTTTTGCATTTAGAGCAATATTGTCCTTCAGGTATATTATTGTGCCTCTATGGATTCTTTCTTTCCTATCTGTCCGGAATGAGGTGTAGTTTGAAATGTTGATTTCTGCCTCTTTGCCTCCTTCAGATAGGTAGGTTTCGGTGAGGGCAATAAACATAAAGTCCTCCTCCCAGGCTAGTTCTCTAAGAAATGGTAGCGTGCTTTGGATTGTCTTCGGGTAAAGACCTTGAATATTGCCCACTAGGAGTTTCTCCACTAGTGTACCCCAATCCTGGGCTGGACCCAGACTGGGTTCATGGGTACCACTGCTGCTGGGAGTACTTGTGCCGGGTGACTCTGTTCGGTTGGTGGCTTCGTTAGGTTTTGAAGCGCAAGTCCCTGAGCCTCCACAATTGTGTGTATGTCTGCTATGTGTGTTTTTAGTTCGATGAACATTTCTAAAAAATTGCTGTTTAGGTTCCCATTAGATTGGTTTTGAGAAACTGCCGGTGTGTTCGCTGTTCTGAAGGCAGCTTGTTCTGTTTCAGTAGGGTTATGAGTCGCAGTCTGCTACCGTTTAGTTCCTCTTATATGGGTGAACTTGCAATCTTTATTGAAACATTCTTGTTTCTGCACTGTCTTACGACATAACACAGGATGATAGCTAGGGCAGTCCCTTCCCAGCCTGCAACCCCGCTCATCTCTAGGGCCGTGGCTTACAAATTTCTGGCATGGTTTGGGGTGGCTTAACTTGTAGTCCTTCCCACTGAAACCATACTTGCAGCACTCTTGTCTGTAGAACCTACATATCCATATTGGGTTTGTGGCAGCCGAACGAGGCTCCTCCGTGCTGGGTGGCTGCGAATGATGGTTACCTTGGTTCACTGCCATGGTACTTACAGGCTCTGCTGTGACTCCAACGTGCGTGGGTGTAGATTGATCCTGTGTCTGCTGTACCAGGCTGAGGTCCATGTCTTCTGGGGTGTTGCCTGAGAAGCCACCTTGTGCATGGTGGGTCGGTGTGGCCTGGTCGTTTGTAGGTGGCACTGCATCCTGTTCTATGTGTGTGGGTGCCTGGGGTGCTGGGGTCTCTGCTGGGGCAGGGGGTGCTGGAGTCTCTTCTGGGATTGGTGAGCTACTGAGGTCAGTGTCGTCAGGGTCAGGAGTAGATTGTGAAGCCTGCTCCTTCTTCATCCTATCTATGGCCTCATTCGCCTCGGCCGTCCACTCGGGGTCAGCATATTTATCGAAACTGCACTTTTCACAAGTGTACTTACATTTCGTTTTAGCAAGGCACAGTAGTAGGTACAGGGGTAATGCACTGCACGTGTAGTGGATCCAGTTCTTACACTCTCTATACTGGATTGTAAATTTCGTATCTGTTCTTGGCCACACGTGCTGCAGTGACCCGTTTCGGTGTTGTTTACATCATGTGCGCCCGCCATTCCTTGATCGGTCAAACTGGGTAACTTTTTTCGTGGTTATTTCTCCCAAACCCAGTTATACCTAGTCTTCCCAGTTATCACAACCTATCCCTGGGGTGTTTATACTAAGTATAGTATCACTTTGTTGCAACACAAGGGCCTCGGGGTGCCAAAACAACACGATATAACTCTAACTGATAACTCTAACTTTAACAATTACTTCACAATACTGAACTTTGATATAAGGAGTTTTTCATCAAACTTCAGTCATTCGTAGACCAGTGCTTAGGAACAACGAAAATTAACTTTGATGTCATGGGCTTCCAGGAAACATGATTAGATAATGACATCGTGCCGTTATTGCAGTAGAAATTGTGAGGGTAGTGGAGTAGCTTTATTTGTAACTGACAGCGTTACAGCATCACTTGGTTTGGATTTGTGTTGCACTGAACCTTTTCTGGAGTGTGTTTGTGTAGAGGTAGAAAGTTCACATGGTAATTATATTTATGCTTGTGTTTACCGTCCTCCGAAGGGCAATTTCAATTTTTTTATGGCAACACTGAATGAAATCTTCGAATACATTTCACATAGAAATTATAAAGGGCAATACATTTTTGGATACTGGAATATTGATCTATTGAAGAGTGAACATTCAAATGGTGTAAGGGATTTTGAAAATTTAATGTACTTTCACTCATGTGTACCGCTAATAAACCTACACGTGTCTCAGAAGTTGGTGCAAGACTTATTGACAATATATGGACATCAGAGGTAGAAAACAACCTAAAAAATATAAAAGTATATACAGATATTACTGACCATTTCCCAACAATATCTTTTTTTGTGAAAACTAGGAATGTGAAGCAAGATGTGATTATACAGAAAAGGATATTCTCTATTTCTGAGGTGAGATGGGAAAGTATTTATGATATAAGGTGTGCAAATAAGGCATTTAATGTTTTTGAGGCTAAGTTTCAGCAAATATTTCAGGAAAACTTTCTCTTAAGAAGTAGGTATAAGGGTTAAAAATAAGGATTGTGTTAGTCCTTTTATTACATCAAGTCTCAGACAGAGCATCAGAGAAAAGAAAAAGATTGGAAAGACTTGTATCCAAATGGCTTTTATCATTCAGAGATAAATACACAACATACAGAAACAAACTTACAAGTTTATTCCGTATTGCAAAAAACAAATTTTACAAAGATGATCTGAAACTTAATCAAGGAAATGCCAAAGCAGTCTGGAGAACAATTAATAGCATCCTTGGCAAGCAGCAAAAGGGTAGTAAAAGTGAGTTTATTTCATAAAATTGTGCAGATAGTAATGTTGCAGATAATAATTTCTTAAATAGTGAAAAAAACAATTACTAGTAATCTACCTAACAACGCCTACTTGGAATATCTGATAGAGTCCCCAAAAGTTTCCTTCTATTTATCACCAATCACAGAACAGGAAGTAAAATTGCACTCGTCTCTCAAAACCTACAGCTGCAGGTTATGATGAAATACCTCCCAAATTGCTGAAGCTGGCTTCAAATATCATTGCTGCACCCCTTACTTACTTAATTAACATTTTCTTTAAAACCGGAGTTTTTCCATCGAAATTAAAGATAGCAAAGGTAGTTCCAGTATTAAAAAATGGTAATAAAAATCAGATGAATAATTACAGACAAATATCAATACTTTCATTATTAAGTAAAATATATGAGTCATATTACACAAACTAAATAAATTTTTAGAAGACAATTAACTCCTTTCACTGTTTCAACATGGCTTTAGAGAAAGTAGATCTACTGAGACTGCCCTCATGCATTTCACCTTTCTAAAGTATTTGATTCATTAGACCACAAGATATTGTTGGATAAGTTAATGTACATGGGAGTTGGGGGATTACCAATAAAGTTATTAACTAGTTATATTTCTGATAAACAACAGGCTGTATATTGTACTAATACATTTTCTTCTTTTGGTACCATATGTCGAGGAGCTCCGCAAGGATCTGTATTGGGCCCTACTTTATTCTTGGTATATATAAATTATATTATAAAAGCAAGTGAAAAATGTATGTTTGTAGTGTTTGCCGATGACACCAACCTTCTTTTTGCTGGAAAAAAAATCTCACTTGTTTGTATAATTTATTAACTCAGAAACTAGTCGCTGTTACTAACTGGATGAAATCAAATAAGTTAAAGTAAAATATAGATAAGACAAACCTTATTCTTTTTATAAATAAATCTGTTGCAAATGAGATCCCTCCTATCTTTGTTGAAAATAAATCTATTCAATGCATCCAGTCTACAAAACATGTTGATGAATATTTGAACTGGAAAATCCATATCAATCATGTATGTGTTAAGTTGTTTAAGGTGTGTGGCATTATATATATATATATATATATATATATATATATATATATATATATATATATATATATATATATATATATATATATTTAGACACCAGTTAACAGAAGAAGCTCTAGTTACTATATATTATACCCTGTGTTACCTCTATTAAATGTACTGTATTTCTGTGTGGGGCTGTACCTGGCCAACTTACTTAGATAATATATTTTTTTGGCACAAAAAAAAATCATAAGAACAATTTCTTTCAAGGGAAATTATGATCCAACGGGATGAACTGTATGAATATTGTAAATTTATTGTGTATCATTAATGGCAATAAATAAAATATGTAAAAAAATATATATATGAAAAAATATATATGTTAGGGGGAAACGACCAAGCCGCCAGTCAAGGTGGCTAGAAGATTATTGTACCATTTCCGATGAAGAGAAAAATTAGTAAGTTGTATTTCCTGTATTAGTTTCTTGTGTTATGTTTATTTTCTTTGTACTGCTGTTGTTGAAGCAGTGTTATTTTTCATTTATTCGTAGAATGTAGTGTGACAGTTGACGCGACTGATTTGAAAGGGGATTATAGTGTTAGGTAAGTGTGTGTGTGTGTCTGGAGAGGAGAGCGGTATGTGTGGGTATTGGGAGGAGAGCAGTGTCTGTGTGTCTGTGAGGTTTAAAGTGGGCGCTAGTGATTTGGTACTTCATCTGATGCTTCTACATTTTTTTCCAGAACTATTGTGTTGTTGATCCTGTTCTCCCAGTACTTGAAAGAGTTTCCAGTGCCTGTACCTACTTTCAAAAAGGGTTCAGGATGTGCTGTTTCATGGTTCTACGTCTTCAAGCTCTTCCCGGTGAGTGATTTATGTCTCAGTGAGAGATTTATAATAGTAATATATTTTCCTGTCAGTGAACTCTTAGATTAAGGCTTGCTTCTAGGAAGAATTTTACATAATTAATGAATGTGTAGCATTTTGTAAGTTAGGGTTGGAAATGACTATGAGCAACTGATTATTATCATTTGGTCTGGAAGTATGGTACGGTGTTAACATTGCAGCCAAACTATTTTTTATATCTCTTACTTTACTTTACATGGAAATGTACAATTTCCAGTGTTTTTAGGTACTGTTATTCTGATATTCCTGTGTTTATCTTATTTATACTACACATTAGGTGTAATCTTTGTTTTCATCACTACCAATCAGGAACATAAAATTGATTGATGATTGAATCGAATAAAGCTGTAATAATTAGGATGGCTCGAAGAACACGAAAATTGCAAAAATTTAGTTAATAAGATTTGAAAAAAAGCCAATTGTAAATGTTAACATATATATGTTTTTCTTAAAAATGAGTCTGAAGTAATTACAGATTCACATATGATTATGATAAGGGTTGAGTTCCAGAAAAAATGTATCATTAGATTAAACATACCATAGCAAAATACATAAATGCATTATATTGTAATGGCTCAACATTGAGTAAGCATGGAAGCATGTAGTGAAAAGCAAGAGGAAGTCCTTTGCTTTTTTGTCATTTGGATATATGATAGAAGCAAAGGCAGTTAGCATGTTTTCATCACTACCAATCAGGAACATAAAATTGATTGATGATTGAATCGAATAAGGCTGTAATAATTAGGATGGCTCGAAAAACACGAAAATTGCAAAAATTTTGTTAATATTTGAAAAAAAGCCAATTGTAAATGTTAACATATATATGTTTTTCTTAAAAATGAGTCTGAAGTAATTACAGATTCACATATGATTATGATAAGGGTTGAGTTCCAGAAAAAATGTATCATTAGATTAAACATACCATAGCAAAATACATAAATGCATTATATTGTAATGGCTCAACATTGAGTAAGCATGGAAGTATGTAATGAAAAGCAAGAGGAAGTCCTTTGCTTTTTTGTCATTTGGATATATGATAGAAGCAAAGGCAGTTAGCATGGAGGGAAAAAAAAAAAAATGCAATAGTGTAATAGTTTTGACATTGACATATACAAGTGAAACTTTGACAACAGTTAATTATTATTTTTTTTTACATTGAAAGGGTACCAACCCAGGGCAAACACCCTGCTTAGTAGAGTTGTGTGAGTTGAACCCCCCCCCAAGACAAGAGAACCATATTCCATACATGGACAGATAAGGCCCCTGTACAGAGCAAGCAGCTGGGGGAGAGAGAAAAGGGACGCACACGCAATAGGACAACTAACTTCTTGGAAGCTGATTTAGCAGGAGTAGAGATATGAAATTGTCAGTTTAGATTTTTAGTAAAGGATAAACCGAGTGTGTTTAATGTGGAGGAGAGGGGCAGTTGAGTGTCATTAAAAAAGAGGGGACAGTTATAAGGAAGGTTATGTGCGATAGATAGTAGTAGAAATTGAGTTTTTGAGGCATTGAACAGAACCAGGTTTGCTCTGCCACAATCAGAAACTAGTGAAAGATCAGAAGTTAGATGTCCTATAGCATCTCGTCTTGAATCTCTTAATTCTTGTTGTGTTGGGCGTCATTAAAAATTGCAAGGTGGTGTCATCAGCATAAGAGTAGATAGGGCATTGAGTCAGATTTAGGAGATCGTTGATGGATAATAGAAAGAGAGTGGGCGATAGGACAGAATCCTGAGAAACATCACTGTTGATAGTTTTAGGAGAAAAACAATGACCGTCCACTACAGCAGCAATAAAATGGTCAGAAAGGAAACTGCAGATGAAGGTACAGAGAGGAAGATAGAATCCGTAGGAAGGTACTTTAGAAATTAAAGATTTATGCCGACAGCAAAGCTTTCACCGAAGTCCCTAAAAGAGGATGACCAAAATTCAGTTAAGAAAGCAAGATCACCAGTAGATCGGTCTTTACGGAAACCATACTGGAAATCAGAGAGACGGTTGTGAGCTGATAGATGCCTCATTATCTTCTTAATAAGGACAGACTCAAAGGCTTTAGAAAGGCAGGAAATCAAAGCTATAGGGCGGTAGTTTGAAGGATTGGAGCGGTCACCCTTTTTAGGGACAGGTTGAATGTGAGCAAACTTTCACCAAGAAGGATAGGGAGAAGTAGAGAGACACATACCAAAGAGTTTGACCAGGCAGTGAGCGAGTTCGGAAGCACAGTTTTTGAGAGCAACAGGAGGCACTCCATCCGGACCGTAAGCCTTCCGAGAATCAAGGCCATAGAGAGCACGGAAAACGTCATAGTGAAGAGTTTTAATTTTAGGGATGAAGTAGTCAGAGTGTGGAGGAGTAGGAGAAAAATACCCATTATCATCCAAAGTAGAGTTGGTAGCAGAGCTTTGAGTAAAGAGTTCAGCTTTAGAGAAAGAAGAGACAACTGTAGAGCCGTCTGGTTGAAGTAAAGGAGGGAAAGATGAAGAAGTAAAATTGTTGATATTATTGGCTAGATGCCAGAAATAACGAGAACAGTTAGAATTGTAAAGATTTTGACATTTGCTATTGATTAAAGAGTTTTTAATAAGTTGGTGAATAAATTTGACATGATTACGAACATAAATATATAAGGGATGAGTTTCAGCAGATGGATGGCTACCTTTCTATCTTTGACAGCATGAGAACAAGTAGAGTTAAACCAGGGCATTTTAGCTTTAGTATTAGAGAAAGTGTGAGGAATGTATGACTCCATGTCAGAAACAATCACTTCTGTTATGCGCTATGAAAAAGATCTTTGACATAGAAGCAATAATCATCCAAAGGAAAATCAGAATAATACTGCCTTAAATCCTCTAACTTAGCAGAGCTGAAAAGCCAAAAGCACTTCCGCTTAAGCGGGTCCTGAGGCTGCACTGGAGTGATAGGACAGGTAACGGAAATAAGATTGTGATCGGAGGAGCCCAACGGAGAGGAAAGTTTGACAGAGTAAGCTGCAGGGATGGAAGTTAGGAAAAGATCAAGAATGCTGGGCTTGTCTCCAAGGCGGTCAGGGATATGGTTAGGGAACTGCACCAGCTGCTTTAGGTCGTGAAGGATAGCAAAGTTGAAAGTTTGTTCACCAAGTTGGTCAGTTAAAGAGGATGAAAGCCAAAGCTGGTGGTGAACATTGATGTCCCCAAGAATGGAAATCTCAGCATAAGGAAAGTGAGATAGGAAATACTCCACTTTGGAAGTCAAATAGTAAAAGAATTTTACATAGTCAGAGGAATTAGGTGAGAAACATACAGCACAGATGTATTTAGTTAGAAAGTGATATTGAAGTCTTAGCCAGATGGAAGAAAATTCTGAAGATTCAAGATTGTGGGCACGAAAGCAAAAAATGTCTTGCTCCAAATCGACTGTATTTCATTCCTGCTTAATTCTTTTTTGCTTCTATTTTTAATTTATCTATCTATTATCTATTTTTTTTAGTGGTTTACTCCTGTTTTCTCATTTTTCTATACAAATTCTATGATTGTTTGTCCATACTACATGGTATCACTTCCTCTTTCGGCCAGCTTTGGAAGTGGAGCCTTCCACTTTGTGGTACTTTTGTATCTATCAAGTAGATATTATAGTAGTAGTATAGCCACACGGACAGCCTCGTTACCTCCAATTGGTCTGTTGATGTCTGTTCTTCCTTTGTACTCCTTTGTACTTCTCTGACATATGTATCCTTCACATTTACTTACAACTAACACTTTTAAACTTACCATCATCATCAGATTCACTTATTATACAAAAATGACAGATTTTGAGATAAAAAATATAATGTGGAGAGAGAGAGAGAGAGAGAGAGAGAGAGAGAGAGAGAGAGAGAGAGAGAGAGAGAGAGAGAGAGAGAGAGAGAGAGAGAGAGAGAGAGAGAGAGAGAGAGAGAGAGAGAGAGAGAGAGAGAGAGAGAGAGAGAGAGAGAAAAAAAAAATACATGAATATATGAGAAGAACAGACACCGGAAGACTTATTGGTCTATAACTAGGGTATCTGCTGGACTATATACTACTACAAGTACACTAATAGTTGGAGAATAGGATGGAATAGAACAAGGCTCTCTTTCCACCCTCCTCTCTCTCCGGCAACGTGCCGGCAGGAAAAAACACATGGAAGGGTACAATATGTACCTTGTATAAAACATGGACATGGAAAATTTATAGTAAAGAATGAAAATAGAGGAGGATACTATACTATA
>JAPQNM010000044.1:22474094-22487529 GCA_029783475.1 Metacarcinus magister | reverse complement strand
CTTTTGAATAGTTTTGAATAGTTTTTATATCCCTCTTTTAATCCTTATTACGTGTTTCAGCCTATACAAAAATATAATTACATACAAAAAAATACAGGAAAGGCTTCACATTACTTGGTTTGTTTAAGGATAATACTTGTACTTAGTAAAAATCAGAAAAAAATGAGACAATACCGCACAGTAAAGTGTTATGTATGTGCAAACTAGTATTATAAATCAAATATGCCTGTGTGAATACTTGTAGCTCTTAAGGAACAGGTTAGACTGATTTGTATTAGCTGAACACTACTTAATGGGAAATGAGTGTATGGCACGGCACCAGTGTTGAAATAACATCTTATTTTTCTTATTTGTAGGTGCTTCTGGCACTCCTGATTTCCTGGGGGCTGTGTGCTATTCTGACTGTAACAGGTGCATTTTCTGAGGGCAACAACGGGCGCACAGACCTCAACATTGATCTCATTAAAAAGTCTCCATGGTTCAGGTTTCCTTACCCAGGTGGGTGCTATGACATTGAACAATTATTCATGGTTACAATTTTATTACTATTGATGAATAAATTTAGTAATATGTATCTAATTTTAATTATTGGTTGAGATAATATACATGTCTGACTATAAAAAATGGAAATTTACCAACTATAGAATCAGTTTGATGAATCAAACTACTTCAAAATAGACTTAAACTTGCAGTAATGAAACAGTTACTGAGCAGGTCAAAGGGGAAAGGCAGTGTTCGATTATGATTATGATTATGAAATTGAGTGGTATTATCTAAAAATATGTCATCCCTTGTTTAATAGAGGCGAAAAAAAAGTGAAATAAATGAATGAAAGCCCAGTAATCGTCTGAGAACATTGAATTATATAACAAATCTAGACGACGAGTAAAAAAGAAAAATAAATTAGCAAGCAAAGCGGCAATACGAAAAAAAATCTGTTGAAAAAGGCTAATACATGTATAATGTCTTTTTTTTTTATAGATTTATTAACAAATAAATATAATTAGATGTGGTATTTGGGCTTTCATACGGATGGCCGACGGACATTTGGCTGACAGACATTTCACTGACAAACATTTAGCCGAACGGATATCTGACTGAATGGACATTTGACGGTAAAGAAAACGACCGAACAGGCAACTGGTAAATTTTTTGTTCCTTTAATACACATACACAATTCAGATGTAAGAATTTTTATTAAAATTTCTTACAATTTCATTAATATGTGTTATTCATTAACGATAGTGTTATTCATTAATGATAGTAAGACACAATCTGCATTATTTGGAAACACTCAGCATTAATTTTTCCACTTTAACCTTAATTAGTTGTTGGTTGCTTGTTTGAACTTTTATCAACGCCCCAAACCAAATTAACTTTATCAAGCTTGCGTAGACGCTTATACATTCCCTAGTCAGAAGTTGTAAGGGTAAGCCAATGTTTTTCAGCGTTGTGTTTCAGTGTCTTTTACATTTATTCACTTGATTGTAGTTCTCTCAAACTTAGTTTGTGATGTATATATTATAAACTATGCTAATTTAAAGTTATTTTTGTAAGTAATCCTTAAACATTTTAATAGTATGGGTGATCCTACGGTGAATAAGGTTCATGGAATTCATACTTACGGCAAAAGGAGGAAGAAAACTTTTGCTTGATGGCTACGTCTAAATCGTTGATAAACAAGAAGATAATGTAATATATTGTCGATGTGAACGCAAAGGAAGTTGTGGAGTGCGACTGAAAATAGAAGACAACATTTTTCAAGGTGTAGTTAGTAGTAACTGGTCAAGAAAAGGCATAAATCCAGGTGCACAGCAATGTTGACGTAAAATCCAGTACAATGTTACAGCCTCGTCAACCCGGCCCTCCCCCACCACGACTCCCGTCTGTCTCTAAGCAGTGTGGTGCCCCAACTAACGTACCCTTCCAACGATTACAATAATTACATGTCATCAATAAATAGAACTTAACTAGTAAACAATCCCATCATCTATTGACCCCGTTAAGTTAACATCCAGACAATCACCGTACAGGGGCGTACACACGCACACACGCATACGCACACATGCACACACACACACACACACACACACACACACACACACACACGCACACGCACACGCACACGCGCACACGCACACAAAAACACGCACACGCACACGCACACGCACACGCGCACGCACACACACACACACACACGCACACGCACACACACACACACACACGCACACACACACACACACACACACGCACACACACACACGCACACAAATACACGCACACAAATACACGCACACAAATACACGCACACGCGCACACACACGCACACACACATACACACACACACACACACACACACACACACACACACACACACACACACACACACACACACACACACACACACACACACACACACACACACACACACAGCGATACAACTCAAGGAGAAGCAAGTAATCATTCACATCCGACTGATGCCAGACACAACCTGCCTTTGAAAATTGCAGAAAGAAAAAAATGCATGCCACCACACAGGAACATTTTAACTGACGACTTACGGAAATCAATTAGAGAAGATTTTGTCATCCATGTGACATGCTGATTCTATCAACGCCTCGAAATTTACAGCTTCTTGCTTTCAAAGACCACTGGCTGTGTGATGGAAATTTAGATTCTACACCATTAGGCTTTCAGTTATAGACAATGCATGTTATGCCGGATGAGACCATCCAATTCCCTTAGTAAACTGCATCGCCAGGAACAAAAATTAAGCAAGTTCTTACTTGATTTTGAGCATCCTCAAACAAGTGAGACCAGATCTGATTCTTGTTTCAGTCACCATTGACTATGAAAAGGTGACTCTTAATAGCATCACAGCATGTTTCCCAAACACAAACATTTATGAATGTTTTTTTTCTTCATTTAGGCAGTGCTAGCGGAGAAAAATACCAGGATTTAGACTAGAGTTGGTATAATGATCCAATGAATGCACTGACTGTCACGCCTTTTCAAGCTTTAGTATGTGTGCCAGTTAGTGACGTTGCTGAAATCTTTAATGAATTTGTCTCATCACTAGATGATGAAACCGAGGAACTTCTATCTGAGTTTCTTGGCTACTTTGAAGCAACATGGATTGGTGTTAAACAGCGTCGAAGGTGACGAAGACCAGCATTTAAACTCAGTATGTGGAACACAATACAGAGAACCACACAAGGCCTTCCATAGACAACAAACTCCTCTAGAAGGATGACACAGAGGGTTTGAGCAGATAATGGCAATCACCCAACCCACTGTTTGCCGTCTAGTTACAAAACTAAGAAAAGAGCAGTCGGATTGGGAGTTGACAACTGAGCTGGTAGAATCAGGAGTGGAATTGAGAAAACTAAAGAAGTACCAGATATCATACACGAGATTAAAGTCTATTATTGTGAAATATAAGGAGAATCCTAGAATTGATTTCTTGAGAGCCATTGCCCACAATCTTTAAATATTTAATACCATTTGATATTATAGTGCAGATATTATAAAACAAATTACTTTTATCCTTTCTAGTTGTTTTATAAAGCATTTACAAAGATTAAATATAATAACAAACAACATTTGAAATACCATATGTTCTAAACATCCAATATTCGGTGAAAATGTTCATTCGGTCAGATATCCACTTCGTCAAATGTACGTCGCTGAAATGTATGTCAGCTAAATATCCGTCGGTTATCTATCCGGCCACGGGTACTGGACCATTAAGGGACAGCAAAGACAACCTTGCTATAGTTAATCAAAGCATGGCAAAAAAGTTGAATAAACACTTTAGTTAAGTCTTCAATACCACATTGATTGGTGATAGCATTAACACTAATGGAATTAATGCTAAACATTACTAAAAATAGCTCAGTAGTAGGCAGATAACATACCACGACCTAACCCAGTGATAACTTCATTGGTAGTGTTAGTAATAATAATGAAAATCGTTATTTGCTTGACCAACAAAAGTGCGTCTATAATAATGTAATAAACTCCAATCATGCAATGCCAAATCTTGAAATAATTAACGGAGAATTAGAAGCCCTGGACAAGAAGATATCAATCCCAAAATTCTTAAAGAAACAAAATTTTTTTATTGTTAACACTCATGTATCTCTATTTGATAAACCACTACAACAAAATTTAGTTCCAGTCGATTTAAAGACAGCAAATGTTATCCTAATCTTTAAGCAAAGTAATGGAGTTTCAGGCGTCTTCGCTCGACATTAGTTGTTGGCAAAAGGCTTGAAAGCATAATTAGAGACAAAATTGTTTGTTACCTTGAACAATTTCCTCTGATCAGGCTTAAAAATCATGTTTATCTAATATGTTAATATATCACAATGACCTCTTTTTTGTCCACGATATTACTAGTTAGTTAGACAGTGTCTTAATTTTCAAAAGGCCTTCGATAAAGTTCATTATAATAACTTAGTGTTCAAAATAAGCAATTATGGATCTCAGAGTTGAGCAATAGAAAACATTTTTTTCATCAGTGGATCTGCCTCGAATTAGACACCAGTCACTAATAGTGCAACACAAGGATCTGTTTTCTTAGTTGTACTAAGATGTAGATATATACAACTTAATTTCACACAATTATTTTGTAATAATTACGTCGTTAGAGAGTGGAATAGGCTCCCTATTTACGTGAAGCAGTGCTCCACAATAAAATCCTTTGAAAACAAACAAGGTTTCTGAAAGAGGCTATATATGACACGGCTTAGCTGCTGGTTGTTCATCAAAATGCTTCTGAATTGTTTACTTTTAATTGTGTTTGCTGAGTTTGTTCCACTCCTCTACTACTCTATTAGTAAACCAACTTTCATCTATGTCTTTCCTGAATCTGAACTTATTTAGCTTGAAACCATTTGTTCGTGTTCTAACTTTCTCCTTGACTATGAAAACCTTATTTATGTCTCCTTTGTTGAAACCCTTGACCCATTTAAACACTTCTATCAAATCTCCCCTTACTCTACGTCTTTCTAAAGAGTGCGAATTAAGGGGTTTTAATCTATCCTTGTACGTTAAGTTCCTTATCCCCTGAATCATTTTAATCATCCTTCTTTATACTGTCTCTAGCTTATCTATATCCATTATATAGTAAGGAGACCAGAATTAGACAGCGTTATCTAAATATGGCCTAACTAACACTTAGTAAAGCCTTAGTATTACATTTGCTGATCTATTAAAACCCAGTATCCTGTCGTCCCGAAACTAATAAACTGCTCTCTGGGCCTCAGGTCCTGACTAACCAACACTCCTAAGTCTTTTTCCGAATTCGATTTACTTATGTCAACTCCGTTATCTATTTCCTGTGTTATCTACGGTAAGCGTACTATACTTATTGATATTAAAGTCCATTTGCCATTTAACTGCCCACTCATGCATTATGTTTAGTCCACCCTGTAATACCATAGCTTTGCGCTCCAAACAGATTTGTCTCCCTATCTTAGTGTATCCACAAATTTACTAATTTTGCTACTTATCCTAGAATCCAAATTTATTAATTCATTATGTATTCAAATTTCATGGTCTAGTATGTTATTGTTAAACATAACCTTCGTTTTCTTTAATCTTTAAACTCACTTTTTGGTTTTCTCTGTGACACTACAAATTCATCTGTTATAATTTATTTGCAGATTTGCTCATTTGAACTATCATTTGTAAATTTAGTTTTTTTCAGATATTCTCCATATCTGAATTTCTGCCACTATAGTGAATACCCATTCCAAGTTCATAAAAAACTTACTTCATCTAAAATTGCTTTTATCGCTGGCGTTATGTAGTTTTATAGAGGCAATCCTTTCTGTCTTCTAATATCTTTACTACATATATTTCCTCGACTCCCTGTCATCTAAGAGCTTTCATAACTGCTGAGGTTTCCACTGAATCAAAGGCTTTTCTATAGTTTACGAAAGCCATGTATAGCGGCTTAGTGTATCCTGCATATTTTTCAATTACTTGATCTATGACATGGATGTGATCAGTTGTTCAGTAACAGCTCCGGAATTCTTCTTGCTTTTTTGGCTGGTTTGAGTCCAGCGTTGCCGTAATCCAATTAGTGAACACTTTTGTGTAACGTTTGTATACTACAGACGGGAGGCTTATTGGACGGTAGTTTTTAAGGGCTTTGATGTCTCCTTTCTCGTGAATTAGTATTATTATATTTATAGTTCTGGTGTTTTTTGCAGGGTATTTCAGTGTTCATAGTTTCCATACTGGAATCTTCAGTTTGCTTATCACTACTACTATACAATTTTCTATAAAATTCTTCTGCTATCTTGATCACCTCATCTCTATTATTCGTAATCTGAACTATTCATCTTTTAAAACATACAGTTTCTATCAGTCAATGATAAGTATTCTCCTTTCTATTTATATACTTGATCCCTTATTTAGAGTTTCTTCAATCATGTGTGTTGTCTGGAAGAGGAAAAAGGTGTTCTTCACTGTGAAACACATGACAGTTTTTCTTGCTTAAATTGTTTTCTCGTACAAGAAAAGTTACATTTAAAGTGAAAGTAACCCCACCTTAGAGTTTGCATGGTAGCTTTTGACACAGCTGGTAGTTGTGTATTATTATCTATTTGGACCGTGATTTGTTCTGCCTATATCAAGATGCCATCAACTATGGTCTGTTCCATTTATTGTTTTGCCAAGTATTGTTCTTTTCATTCAGATATATTTCCTCCAGCCCATGTTTCTTGAGTGCTTTTATAACTGTGAAAGTTTCCATTGAGTTGAAGGCTTTTTCTTGGTGCATTAAAGCCATGCATAGCAATTTTGTATATTTTGCATATTATTCCATTACATGAATATGATCAGTTGTTCAATAACCACTACGGAAACCTGCTTCCTCTCTCGGATGCTTTGAGTTAAATGTTGCACTAATTCTATTTGTGAACACTTATGTACAAAGCCTGTTTACAACAGACAGTAAACTTACTAGCCAGTAGTTTCTTTTGATCTTTGATGTCTCCTATTTTGTTAATGAGATTTTTTGGCAGACAACAAGTTTATAAACATCCTACAGAATGCACTTTAAGTTTGTCTAGTAGAAAATATCCTTCATCTTTGATTTGGTCAGTAGATACGCCCTCTTCACCTCCTACTTTTCCCTTTCTCATCTCATTTAGTGCTTTATTTCACTCATGTTTGCCCAGGGTAATTCAATGTTCATTGTTTCTTCGTTAGGGTCTTCGTGTTGCCTATAGTTCTGCTTATGAACTACTATACAACATAGGGGAGGCGGTAGTACAGTGGTCAGCGTTCGGGGATGCAAACCTAGGGTTCCGGGTTCGATTCCCCGATATCTGCTGGCCACTTTTCTTTCTTTGGTATTACTGCTGAGTGGCCAAAAATTACCCAAATTGCTGCCATACTGTCCTCAGACGGGACTTACAATGTTATATGCATTTGCGACTGTAGCAGCATTAGCCTCTCTCGTTCTCAACATATTCAAGAGAGAACGTAAACATTCTAGGCGTCATTATAAAAGATCTAAAACCTACATCAAATAACGGGCAAGAGACAAGTCCATCTTAGCCTCCATAAAACCCACTGTCGCCAAAGGTTTGTAATGTAGAAAATTCTATATAATTTTTCCGTTACCTTGATCTTATCTCATCACATCATTTCCATTCTCACCTTGTTCATCTTTCAAAGCTTATAGGATCTTTCTTTCCATATGCCAAGTCACCTTCATTCTTTTACTATTGTTTAGAGTTTCTTCAATATTTTTCCATGTTATCTTCCAATGTCATTAGTTTTTTCCTTGTTAATATTTTTAGACCAATTAGGAGCTTCTATTTTGTCCCATGTTTTTCTTGGCATTCCTCTATACATTCTCCGGTGAAAAGACAAGGCGGAGTGGGAAAGAAGAGAGTAATGTCCTCATATATAGCATATACATTATATGTTTTATTAACATTTATATTTTGTGAAGTTCTGTCTGTCTCCAATTCCTCTCCCCTAAAATGCTCATAGCTCCCAAAACTTGCCTTCCCATATTCATACCTCTCCCTTTGCACAGTCATTTCCTTTCGTATGTTCCTCTACCAACACCTTCTTTTCAATTATCAAAAGACAGTGTACCTGCCTACTCAGGCCAGTGAGAGAAGGGAGCACTGAGTAACTGTCCTCTCATGTTTCTGGATAAGTGTATTCATGTTAAGTGAAATAGTTTTACATCGCTCAAGACATGGGTAGGAAACAGGAACACTGTTACTACCAATAGTAAATTAATAAAACACTAACACACTAATAAGAACATTTTTGTTGCAGGTCAATGGGGACTTCCTACTGTATCAGCAGCTGGAGTGTTGGGTATGTTGGCTGGTGTAGTTGCCTCCATGATTGAAAGTATAGGTGACTACTATGCTTGTGCCAGGATTGCAGGTAAGCTGAGTTGCAAAATGTACTGGTAAAGTATTAATTCAAAATTAACTTTGTGTTATGTAACATATCATCATCAGTATCTTTACCTTTGATTTCTTACTTCCTCTGTGATTTCAACTTCCCCCCAAAAAGAGATCATTATAATTTGGGGAGGCGGTAGTACAGTGGTTAGCGTTCGGGCATGCAAACCTAGGGTCCCGGGTTCGAGTCCCGATATCCACCGGCCACTTTTCTTTCTTTGGTATTACCGCCGTGGCCAAAGATTACCCAAATTGCTGCCATACTGTCCGCAGACGGGACTTACAATGTAATATGCATTTGAGGCTGTAGCAGCAATAGCCGCTCTCGTTCTCAACATATTCAAGAGAGAACGTAAACATTCTAGGCGTCACTATAAAAAATCTAAACCTACGCCAAATAACGAGCAAGAGGCAGTCCATCTTAGCCTTCATAAAGCCTATTGGCGCCAACAGTTTGTGATGTAGAAAAAAATATTGAATTCCCCTGAAATACAATTTTCTTCCACAACTTGTTCGTTTGTACTACATCACGCCTCCCCTCTCTTACGAACTACTCAGCTTTTTTCTCCCCACACAATAAGAAGTCTTGGTTTTTAGTTTATACTCTCCATAACACTTTTTTTTTGTCAATTTACAGTTTGCTTAGAAAACCAGTGCACATCAATGAAAATGGATAATTAATATACTTCACTCCTCTCTGATCCCCCTTTAAAAAAAATCAATACGTACTTATATCTTTTAGTTTTTCCTTATTGTAGTGTTATGGTAGTTGATTTGTTATAGGGATTCAGGCAGGTTAATGAATTGTTCGAAGTGTTTCACGGGAGGTGAGTTGGCGACCCTGTCCGCGAGTATAGGCAGTGGTCAACTAGCTGGCAGAGAGGGTGGATAGAGGTACATGCCCTACATGCCTCTCAGAATCATGATCGAGTGGTGATACAGTCACCCGATACTGATGTAGCAGTACTTAGCATCCATTTCTTCACGTCACTGCACTGTCCCGAACCGTGGTTTCGAACAGGTACGAAAGACAAGTTGCGATATTTGCCAGTGCATACAATTGCAAATTAACTTGGGCCATTCATGTGTACAGCTCTGCCAGGATTCCATTCTGTAACAGGTTGTGACAGCACCAGTGCATTGTCTGGCATTGGAAAGAAAAAAGGATTTGAGTTGCTCAAGGCCTCTTCCGAGCATCAGAAAAGCATGTCTCAGTTTGGAGATACTTTGGAACTGTCGAAGGAGTGCCAAACGTCATGCGAAAAACTAATCTGTGCCATGTACACCACAAACGCTCGCGCCACTGCTGATGAAACCAGGTACTTCTTGTTTTGCCCAAAACAGAAACAAAACGAAAACTTGCCACCAACGTCAAACAGTCTTGGACATCACATAGAGAGGGCAAATTTTCAAGCATTTGTTTGGAAGAAATCACTGAGCGCTATTTAGAATCTACCATCACCAAATGGACATGGTTGGGAGCTTGTCAATGGAGTTATCAGGCCTGTTCTGATGTCAAAGGAACCTGCTCCGCCTGCAATTTTGGAGCTTATATTGTGCAAGTGCAAAAAATCTGCATGCAGGAGAAATGACCTATGTCAGTGCAAATAAAAAAAATTGGTTTGCACTGGAGCTTGCATGTGCATGGCAGGCGAATCTTGTGAAAACACTCACATGGACGTTACAGATGACTCTGACATTGATGATTAGTGGTAGTCTGTTAAAGCTCTATCTCTGGTAAAATGAAAGCAAGTGATTTAATGCTATAAATGATTGTGCGCAATGATTGGAAACTTCGGTTTTATCCTTGATGTGGTTTATTTGACCATAGTAATTTCTGGAAAAAAATGGTTGCAAATGTGTGATAGTTACTTATGTTACTATAATATAATATTACAATCTTAACTGGGTCATAACTAACATCACAAACTTGTAAAGTGAGATGCAAAACTTGATAATCCTTAAATTGCGACAATTTTACCGTCCGCACAAAATTATGGGTTCCGGACAAAAGTTCGTATAGAAAAACTTCGTATGGCAATAATTCGTAGGATAAAGTTCGTTTGCCTAAAGTACGTCAGGATAAAGTACGTAGGGTATAAAGTTCGTCATGTCAAAAGTTCGTAATGGAAAAAAATCGTAATGGAAAAAAAATCGTTAAAGTTAAATGTTCGGCGTGCCAATGTTCGTTAGAAAAATGTTCGTACGCGTTAGGTTAGGTTAGGTTAGGTTAGGTCGTTACGAATATTTTACATACGTACATACGTACCATACGACATCTGCATACGAACTTTAACGTACGAACTTTTTCGTACGTACTTTTTTCAAACGAACTTTATCCCTTACGAACATTTGCTTACGAACAATTGCGTACGAACTTTATGCATACGAACTATTTCCATACGTACTTTGGTCCTACAACCCAAAATTAGGGGGTTGGTTTTTGTTTGTGGTGATTAATAAACCTTATGTATATAAGTGAGTCAGTTATTTGGTTTGGTTATTTGAGGGAATAGCAGAGGATGATTTTGGTACATCAAACATGTAACTAGGTGCTATAGTTTTGAGAATATTATCATTTGTGTATATTGACCGCGGCGAAACCGAAGTATTTTTTGGTTGAATTATTTGAATTTTTTCATTTTTTTGTTCGTAAGATCAAAAATATGGCCACCACGTGTTATTTTCTGTATATATCTTGTTATTCCTTACATTTTGACACCAAAATGAAGTATGTAGCTTTATTATGTAGAAAGATATCACTATTTTTGTATATTCAGTTTTCCGAAAGTCCGCCGTGTACCCTTGATATTTTCTATCGCTCGTACCAAATTACCTATACCACAATTCACCACTACAAAAAGGCTAGGAATGTTTCTTAGGTGTATCTCAACCTGAAAAAAAAGTCAGACAAAGTTAATACTGGGTGTGCTACGTTTTCGTATTTCTAGGCCACTTTTGAATATCTGCTCCCGGGCTAAGGGAACAAGTGGTGTTGGAGCGGAGGTTGTCTGGTTTGGTGATAGGGGAGTGTGGTCCTGGCATCTGCTGTGTGTTGTGTCTAGCTGTCTGGCTGGTGGTTGATCGTGGTGGGAGAGGTTGAGCTGGTTGATTGGGATTTGTCAGTAGTCGTCTCCAGCCGTCCCTGCTCGAAGTGCCTTGCTATCTGGGGTGAGTGTTCTACATTGGACTGTTATTTTTACTTATTTAACAACTACAAGCTATCTAGACGTCAACGATGGCATCTAAAGTGACCAGTGATATGATCAAGCCATTTACTGGAGAGGGCGACGTTATGGCATGGTTGAAAAAGGTGAAGTTGGTGGCGAAACTGCAGAAAATAGCAGATTTGGCAACTTTCCCTCCTCTTTATTTGGAGGGTGACGCCCTGGCAATATACCTAGAAATGAAAGAAAGTGATCAGGCAAGTTCTGATAAGATTGAGGAGAGGCTGAAAGAAGCGTTTACGGATGGTCCATTTGTTGCTTATGGAAAACTAGTACGCGTGAGATGGACTGGAGAACCGGTGGATGTGTATGCTAATGAGATAAGGAGGTTAGCCGGGCTGGCTGGATTTACAGAGAACGATCTCGAACGAATTGTAAAGCTAACGTTTGTAAATGGTTTACCTAATCATATAAGTGTGGAGCTTCAGCAGATGGAAAATGTCACGAGGCTGTCAGTGAGTGACATTTTGACACGTGCTAGG
This sequence comes from Metacarcinus magister, assembly GCA_029783475.1. Taxonomy (NCBI): domain Eukaryota; kingdom Metazoa; phylum Arthropoda; class Malacostraca; order Decapoda; family Cancridae; genus Metacarcinus; species Metacarcinus magister. The sequence goes on along the minus strand of JAPQNM010000044.1, from coordinate 22,475,373 downwards.
ATTCTGACTGAGAAAAACAATGACCGTCCACTACAGCAGCAATAGACCGGTCGGAAAGGAAACTAGAGACAAAGGTACAGAGAGAAGGATAGAATCCGTAGGAGGGTAATTTAGAAATTAAAGATTTATGCCAGACTCTATCGAAGGCTTTCGATATGTCAAGTCCGACAGCAAAGGTTTCACCGAAGTCCCTAAAAGAGGATGACCAAGATTCAGTTAGGAAAGCAAGAAGATCACCAGTAGATCGGCCTTTACGGAAACCATACTGGCAATCAGAGAGAAGGTTGTGAGCTGATAGATGCCTCATTATCTTCTTGTTAAGGACAGATTCAAAGGCTTTAGAAAGGCAGGAAATCAAAGCTATAGGGCGGTAGTTAGAAGGATTGGAGCGGTCACCCTTTTTAGGGACAGGTTGAATGTGAGCAAACTTCCAGCAAGAAGGATAGATAGAAGTAGAGAGACACAGACGAAAGAGTTTGACCAGGCAGTGAGCGAGTTCGGAAGCACAGTTTTTGAGAACAACAGGAGGGACTCCATCCGGACCGTAAGCCTTCCGAGAATATAGGCCAGAGAGGGCCTGGAAAACGTCATAATAAAGAATCCTAATTTTAGGGATGAAGTAGTCAGAGGGTGGAGGAGTAGGAGGAATATGCCCAGTATCATCCAAAGTAGAGTTGGTAGCAAAGGCTTGAGCGAAGAGTTCAGCTTTAGAGAAAGAAGAGACAGCTGTGAGGCCATCTGGTTGAATTAAAGGAGGGAAAGATTAAGAAGTAAAATTGTTAGAGATATTATTGGCTAGATGCCAGAAATCACGAGAAGAGTTAGAGTTGGAAAGATTTTGACATTTTCTATTGATGAAAGAGTTTTGAGTAAGTTGGAGAATAGATTTAGCATGATTACGGGCAGAAATATATAGGGCATGAGTTTCAGCAGATGGATGGCTACGGTACCGTTTGTGAGCCGCCTCTCTATCATTGACAGCACGAGAACAAGCAGAGTTAAACCAGGGCTTTTTAGCTTTAGTATTAGAGAAAGTATGAGGAATGTATAGCTCCATGCCAGAGATAATCACCTCAGTTATGCGCTCGGCACACAGAGAAGGATCTTTGACATGGTAGCAATAATCATCCCAAGGAAAATCAGAATAGTACTGCCTCAGGTCTTCCCACTTAGCAGAGTTGAAATGCCAGAAGCACCTCTGCTTAGGCGGGTCCTGATTCTGCACTGGAGTGATAGGACAGGTAACAGAAATAAGATTGTGATAGGAGGAGCCCAACGG
>JAPQNM010000044.1:22462807-22473994 GCA_029783475.1 Metacarcinus magister | reverse complement strand
TCTATCCGTACTCTCGATTTGGCAGCTCAGACGAGACTGAAGCTGCTAGCTTCCGAGCCCGAATCGTTTCAAGCGAGTCGGGCTCGGAGGCTCCTCCCACCCGCGCCAGTTTATAATGTGTACGTTCAGCCCCAAAAATTCCCTTGTGAGCGGGGGTGTCCTGCGCGTCACCACACATAGTGTACCAGGCTTAAGAGAATTTGGAGACACTAGTCCCAACCCTCATCCAAGCGCTGGCAGCCTAGCATTTCCAGCTGCACGACATCTCACCTGACACCCCCCCACCCCCTTTGAAAGTATATAAATAAAAGGACATACAAAAGGATAACCGCGCACACACAAAACCAAAAATAAAAAATCCTTAACCTAACAATATTCACTCTTTCATACGCCCCTGACAACATTTTTGGTAGTGATGCTACGGAGGGGAAAGGCTTCAGCATAGCGGGTGGCTGTATCCATAATGGTGACACAATGACTCCGGCAGGACCCGCCTGACCGAACACACCGGCAGGACTACCTTGGCTGATAACCTGTCCATCGATAACTGCGCCACCCTGGCCCAAAAAATTTTCACCGACGAAAGAACCGCCCTGTCCGCGAAGGAAGACTGGACAAGGACCGGGCAAAGACAAGGACACCTGGCACGAACTGGCCAGACACGTCATTGGAGTTGGGGAAAGAGTCAAGACCGAGGTCAACTTGACCTACTGGAGCAGCAGGCACACTAGGAAAAGGTTTCGGGTGGTCTTGTTCTAACTTTCGAGTGTTATTTTTTAGCGTGGGTACAGCCGAAACTATAGGGTTAGGTGCTACTTGTGCACCAACAAGATCATGACCAATAAGAACAGAGACATTAGTAGCTGGAAGACTGTCCACTACTGCTAAGGTGACATGACCTGAAACATAGGCACAATCAAGGTACGCGGTGCAAAGAGGATATCTAGCGGCTCCTGGTAAACCGGACACAATAACATGTTCACCCGTATAGCAGTGAAAGTTAGGAACAGCCTTCTTAAGAATGCACGAAAGGTCAGAGCCTGTGTCGCGCAGAATAATGACAGGGGTAGAGCGTGAGCATGAGTTACTAACAGCTACTCGGCCTTCCGAGCAAAAAGGCTTGAAAGAGGGAGGCACATCACCTGCCTGGGAGTCCAACCTCACCTCCAGATTAAGGAGAACACTTGCCTGGAGAACGGTCCGTTCCTGGGCAGAGGCGTAAGATCTACTGGGCCGCCTCTTGCAAAAGTTAGTATGATGGCCAGGGGTCTTGCAATAGCTGCAGGTGACAGTCCATAATTTCCAGTTGAAAGGAACTCCAGCTAATACTGCTGAAAAAAATACGATAATGGCTAGGAGACTCCATGATCGGCTAGTAACAAACTGAGTTTTGTGGAAGTTTACGATACAAACGACGATTTTATTGCATTCATCACTGCCAAAGCTGACCAGGTATCGGAGAGAGCCACCCAAGAGCCACTCCTTGTGATTAATTTGTTTTACAGTAATGCATTCAGCGTAAATAATAGTTTGAAATTTCTCTGCAGGGAACATGGAGTCCAAGTTATCAACATGTGGAATGACTTCTATAGTCGCATTGATCTATTTCAGAGAGATTGTTTACACTTGTCTGCTATTTGGCGCAACCTGGTATGGAAGATTTCTTAGTGCAAAAATCCGCGATATCTGGGCAAAAAATGGTGTCTGTTTCCATGGCAACGAGCCATCTCAGTAAAATACACACGACACTAATGAGACAAAGCTGGTCCGGCTGTGTCATGTGTATTTTACTGAGATGGCTCGTTGCCATGGAAACGGACACCATTTTTTGCCCAGATATCGTACACTCGAGATAAATAGCACATAGGCGGTAGAAAGGATTACAGATACAATTAGAATTCTAAGTTTCAATGCGCATAGTCTGCGAAATAGAATAAATTAACTGAGATGTTTATTAACGGCAGAAAATATCGATATCATGGCAGTTACTGAACATTCACTGATATGGGCCTTAAATATATCAATAAAGATCGTATCAACAGAATAGAGGATGATGTTGCAATAAATTGATCCGATGGATATGACACTAAAGGATTTCGATGTGGAACACTTACGTATAAAGAGGAAAATTTAGATTTTATATTTAATATTTCAGTTACCACTCGGTCAATCTAAAACAAAGGATATAGAAATATACCGTGCCTTACGAGAAACACTTGGACACAGAGAGACAATAATTCTGGGAGATTCCAATAATCTCCATGTAAATTGGCAAACTCTTTCTGGCGTTGAATAAGTCACATGGAATGGCAAAACTCCTAGAGGAAAACTTCTTACGCCATTTAGTATCAGAGCCAACGCGTGAAAACAATATGCTTGATCACGTTATAGTCAGTCAGGATAACATAATCAATAATGTTGCTGTTGGTGAACATTTTGGATCGTGTGATGATGAATCAATACGAGCCGATATCAACACAAAAATTCATGTACTCGAAACAAGACTTTAACATGTATGCAGTTACCATTAACAATTCCGGTTGATGAAGCTTGCATTTATTTTAAAACTCAACTACAAACACGCCAACGTAATTTCACCCTTCACTGTGAGAGACTTCCAATCAATATTACAAGATTACAAGTAAAATTGGGTCACTTAATGACACTGTTGACAACCTTATGGCAGTGGTCAGCGTTCGGGTTTGGAAACTTAGGGTCCCGGGTTCAATCCCCCGATATCTGCTGGCTACTTATCATTATTTGGTATTACCGCCGAGTGGCCAAAGACTACCCAAATTGCTGCCATACTGTTCTTAGACGGGACTTACAATGTTTATATGCATTTGAGGCTTTAGCAGCAATTAGCTTTTCTTCGTCCTCAACATATTCAAGAGAGAACGTAAACATTCGAGGCGTACTATATAAAATCTAAAAACCTACGCCAAATAACAGGCAGGAGGCAAGTCCATCCTGCTTCTATAGAGCCTACTGGCGCCAACGGTTTGTAATATAGAATAATATTGAGTAATTTAGTTCAGTCTTCACTATTAATCCAGGTGGAATTTATATCAACACAAATGGCACTAATACTATCAACATTGCTAGCGTGACCACAATAGTAGAGAATTACCAAAAAGTCATGAATATATTTTATAATATGAAAACAAAAGTCCAGAACCAGGCAGCATTTATCGTCCACTCCTTAAAGAAAATTGACAATTGACGCCCTAACATCGTAATTCAATATGACAAGGTTTGGTCTCTGTTGACTGGAAGACAGGGGATGACACGCCGCTCACCAAAGGCGACACATATCAACCACAGAATTACAGACCAATTAGCCTGACATCCGTGGTCGGCGAAATGATCGAAAGCATGATTAGAGACAAAATAACTAGTTATCTAGATAATAACTCATTGATCAGGGAGTCGCAACATGGTTTTATAATTAAAAGATTGTGTTTATCAAATCTGGTAATATTTTAGTTATATATTTTCTGTCCACGATATCAACATATCACTATACATTGTGTATCTTGATTTCCAAAAGACGTGTGGTTAAGTTCCACATAGTAAATTTGGTCGGTAACTTGGGATCGCAGGTAAAAGAGCAAGACTGGATTTGTTGTTTTTTATTGTCCTTCATAGGGAAGGACACAGGCTAGCTAAGAGCCCGTCAGTGAAGTGCAGGTATGGAGAGGGCAGCTGCTAGATGTTTGAGATGGAGCAGGTCCTCATCTTGTCGAGGTATTTAACAAAGACTGTCTGTATTGCTTGGCTGAAGATGGCAGGGGAGACGGGGAAGCCAAGAGCACCGGTGAGTGTCAAGGAGAGACCGTTTGCCAGCTCTTTTCTAATGGCATAGAAGGACTCTGCTTGCAGCTGATAGTAGCGTGTCTCTTCATTTGTATGCTGAAAGGGAAGTCTGCGGAGACATGGCGGATGTCTGGGTGGAGGAAGTACTGAGGACTGGTTGAGGTGAAGAAGCAATGCGTGGTGAGGAGGGTGTGGTGGAAAGCGGTAGGATCGTCTGAGTGGAACGAGTTGTGCGTGGCAGGCGTCGGGTGGGAAGGCTTGTGATTGGTAGCTGGCACAGGGTTGCGGCAGTGGGAGGCAGAGGTGAAAAATTGGTGGGTGCTGGGCCCAGGGCTGGGGGTAGTTGCTGACCCCACACAAAAGTACCGGGGATGCTGGGATTGTTGCGGTTTTTCTGCTGGTTAGCAATCCAGACAGATTGCCGTTCACGACCCCGTTCCACGCGGGCAGGGCAAGCCTTGTTCCAGGCGTGGTGGGCCTGGTTACAGTTGGGACAACGGTGGACAATATCTTGTTTTGCCTTATATTTAACCAGGCACTCCTGTGCTTCGTGGGATCCACTGCACATCCCACACTTGATGACATTTTCACAGGAGGCTTGATGGTGACCAAAGCGGTGACAGCGGTAACACCGCAGTGGTTCGGACACCCAGGGGCGGAGGTTGAAAGTTCCCCAGCTGCCCAAGGACAACTGGGGTAGAAGAAGACCACGTAGTGTGACGGTCACTTGGAGTGTGGCCTCTTTGGTGCGGAGTGGCTGGCAGCGGGTAGCTTCCTCGACTTGGAGATGGGGTAGCAGTAAATCCGTCGGCAGACGAAGGGGTAGCCCATGACTACGTCACGCGTGGTGTTGATATGGGGGTCAAGCTGAACCAGCTTGACCCTGGTGGTGCTGCAGTTGACTGCAACATCCTGCAAGTGTTGGAAGGTCTCGGTGGATTTGGGGATGATGACAAGTGTAAGCCCGTCGTTGTCATCTGAAGGAGGATCGGTGGAGATAGAAGTAGAGGCTGGGGGCAGGTCGTGAAATTCCTCCGGCAGCAGAGAGGAAAGGGTGGCAACAGAGATGGAGAGAGCAGACAACGGGGAGTGGGTGAAGGAGCCCTCACCAGGAGTGGGGCGCTCGTTAGGAGGGGCTTGTAACGAGGCTCTAGCTGTGGTATCAGCAGTTGTAGTAGAGGTAGCAGGGAGTACAGAGGTAACAGAGGCATTTACATTTGTAGCAAGGCGGCGTTTGATCTTGTCTCCTACACGAGAGGCAAGGTGAAGGTCAGCAGAGGAGTACGAAGCAGTAGGAAGGCGGGAAGTTGCGGACTGCTTAACAGCCACCTTTGCCTTGCCAGTAGTTTGGTGGTCATTTAACTTCGCTGTCTTGAAGGGAGCGGCTCCTCCTACCGAGGGAGTGGAGTCAGTGCTCGAGAACGAGGTACGGCGAGGTCTCTTTACCGTAACAGGCAGACGAGAAACAGGGGTGGACAGAGATTGGGTAGAGGTGGACGTGCCCGTCGGACGGGGAAGGCGTGAAGCCTTCCCACCCCTCATGGTCACACCCTAGTTCCCTACTTACACCAGACTGCGTGCGCAGAAACACAACTAGCTAGAGGGAAAAGAAAAATATAACGGGAGGGCTATACTAGCCACCCTCTATAGGGTGTCGCACTAGCCCCGCCGCTGTCCCTTGCGGGACTTATAACCTAGCCTATCAGCGTCCCTATGGCCCGCCTTGACACCCCCTATTAGCAACCCTAAGGGTCTCATGGAGTTGCCTACGCCTCCACTTCTTCAGGACTTACCGTCGGGTGTGTCAAGGGCCTCTAAGGGCAAAACCGGAAAGCTCAGATCAACACCAGCAGAAAAACAACCCTTCGAGTGAAGGTGTCTACTGCTTAGCAAGGTGAGAGCGGAGCGGAACATACACGTCTCTTCAGTGTGGGAGCTGGCAAGCGAGTGGAGATGAGGTGATCAAGATAGCGGAGGAATTTTACAGAAAATTGTATAGTAGTAATGATAGACATAAACGAAACTCCAGCATGGAAACTATGAACTTTGAAGTACTCTACGTATGCACGAGTGAGATAGAGACAACACTAAAAGGAATGAACATGGGCAAAGCAGGTGGTACAGATGGGTTATCGATTGACTTAGTCAAGGACGCAAGCGATTTTCTACAAGACAAATTCGCTATAATAATACTAATTGAAAAAAATGAGACATAAAAGACCTGAAAAAACTATCGTCCAATAAGCCTCTTGTCTGTATCATACAAGCTTTTATGCAAATTTCGTCGCTAATAGGATTAGCGCAACAGTGGACTCAAATCACCCAAGAAAGCAAACAGGATTTCAGATGGGTTATTTAACAACTGACCACATCCATGTGATTAATCAAGTAGTTGAAAAATATGCAGAATACACTAAGCAACTATGCATGTCTTTCATAGACTATGAAAAAGACTTTAACTCTGTGGGAACGCCAGTAGTTATGAAAACACTGAATAGGCAGTAGGTAGAGGAAAAATATGTGAAGATAATATAAGACATTTATAAGGAAAGTGCTGCCACTATAAAGCTACATTTAGTCAGCAAGAAAATTCTAATACAGACGGGAGTAAAACAAGGTGACACTATTTCTCTTAAACTGTTAATGGCAGTTTTAGAAGAAGTTTTCGAGAACTTGGATTGGAAAGAGACAGTAATTCAGACAAATGGAAAATAAACAAATAATTTTCGATATGCTGATGATATAACTAATGAGCGAATAGACAGATGAACTACGGCAGATGATTTTGCAATTGCATAAAGAAAGCCAGAAAATTAGTTTAAAGATGAATATGAAGAAAACTAGTGATGTTCATAAATTACTTACTTGACCAGAGTGGTCCAACTGCTTGCCCACAGGCAACGAGTGGCCCGTGCACTGATTCTTTGTGGCCCGTGAGCATTTTTACAAAGTCTTGTTAACATTTTTGCATCAGCGCCATGATTGGCCAACACCAACACACTAATGACGTCATGTTAACGCTGGAGTTGCCAAACACCTGCATAGTGAGCGTTGTTGTGTTGATAGCATAAGGACACTGTAAATATAAACCAACACATCAGTGATAATATAACAATGCAAACATTTACCACAATATTAGGAAACGGAAGCAAATTATAAAGTAATGTGGTGTAGCAGCGTGAGTGTGTAGTAGCGGAAGTTTGACGTCATATACGTGAGGTCACTGTCTCCTCTGCAAAAGTGTTAACAAGACTTTGTAAAAATGTGACTCGCGAGCACTCATAAATTTATTTATAATTGATAGATTTAGCGCTAACTGCAGCCGATTTCCGTGAGAATTATCTGTCACCCTGTGTATCGCCCAGGGTTGCCAGGTTTGTCCTATTAAGGACAGTCTGTTCTTTTTTATCCTTTTTCTACGGTATGATTATCCTTTTTGGGCTCTAGCATCTGGCATACCTGGTATCGTCCCTCAATCCCTCAGTCTGCCTCTTGGTTTTGCTGTGTAAAGTTGTAGCTGTCAATACCTTTCATAATGAGCGCAGGCAAGAAAAAATTGTTTTTTTTTTGAGGTGAACAGTGTTTAATATGAAATGGGAAGAAGAATATTTTTCCACAGAAAATTATTGAAAACCATTATGTATCGTGTGTCAACAGACGGTTTTCGTGATGAAAGAATGTAAAGTCAAGCGGCATTATGAAACATAGTATGCTCAGTATGTAGAAATATTCTCATGAATTTAAAAAGAAAACACCAGAAACAGGAGGTGCTAAGTAACTTTAAGAAACCTCTAACAGAAATTCTTGAAGCATCATATGAAGTTGTTATGATGTTTGTAAAAAACAAGAAATCATATAGGGATGGAGAATTGATATAACAGTGTGCAGTAAAAATGGCACAAGTGTTCGGGGAACAAAATGTTGCCAGAAAATTTGAAAGTGTGTCATTATCTCATCAAACAGTTACAAGTAATGAACACGTTTCTTTAAAGCTGAAAGGTATAATGAAACACTGAAGGTACTTTTCAATGGCTTTAGACGAGAGTACAAACATCAGTGACATAAGCCAGTTGCTCATATTCACATGTGCTGTGGATGAGGATTTCGTGGTACATGAAGAGCTAGTCAAGATGCAACTCTTGAATGATAGTACAAGAGGTTCAGATCTTTATGCTGCTCTCAAGTCAGTTGTTAATAAATATGGAGGATTTGAAAAGTGTTGCTGTATTGTAACATATGGTGCAAGAGTTATGACTAGCAGTAATGTGGGACTAATTGTCTTGCTGAGAGAAAATGGATTTTATTGTATGACCCTACACTGCATTGTCCATCAAGAAACATTATGTGGCAAGCTATTACAGATGAGTGATATTATGCATTGTCATCATAGTGAATCTAATCAGATTTCGTAACAAAGCACACAGACACAGAAAATGTATATCTTTCCTTGGAGAAGTTAATGCAGAATTCAAGGATCTTCCACTGCACTCAAGTATCAGGTGACTGAATGCTAGAAAAGTAATTGCTCCAGCATTTCTTTTGCCCTGCAGAAATATATCCTTTCCTTTCTTCAAGAGCAGCTGAAAAATTGAAAGCAATACCAAACTCAGCTGCAAGATAAAGATTTTCTGTGCTTCCTAGCATTCCTGACAGCCATAACACCCCATTTGAATGTGCTGAACCTGAGTCTGCAAAGCAAAGAACAAAATATTTCTCATCTAGTTGGACACATTGAAGATTGAAGCTTTCCACAAGAAGCTGTTGCTATTCAGTACGTGCTTAACAACGAATGATCTTGCACACTTTACTTCTTGTCAAAAACTCGTGAAAGATGAGATCGAGTCAGACTTTTCATGTTTTGCCAGAAAAGTTGAAGATTTATCTTGTGAATTTGAGGACAGATTTAGAGACTTTAAAACACTGAAACCCAGTCTCTTTTTATGTAACAATTCCATGAAAGTTGATGTAGAGACAGTCACCAGAGATTCACCTTGAACTGTGTGAATTGCAGACTGACTCATTCTTGTTTGCAAAGAAATATGAAAGACTTGAGAGTTTTTGGAAGTTGGTCTGCAGGGATAAACTCTCCAGGCTGAGAGATATTGCACTTAAACTGCATTCCATGTTCGGTAGCACATATATTTGAGAATGTGCGTTTTCTACCATGAAACAAGAAAAATCTAAAACAAGAAATCACTTGACACGTGTCTTCGACTTACTACTATTAGTATCGGAATTGAGAAGGAGACTCTGGTACAAGAAAATTCTCGATTCAATACTTCCCATTAGTAGGGGAGGCGGTGGCCTAGTAGCTAGCGTGGGGGGCATACCAGCTCAAGAGTCCCGAGTTCGAGTCCCCCGACGGGCTGGCCACTTTTCTGTGGAATATCCGACGAGTGGCTAAAGATCACCCACATGCTGCCATAACACTATCTTCGACGGGACTGCAAAGTTGTATGCATCGAGGGGTTTCCGCAGGCAGCATGAGGCTCTCAACAAGAAAAAAAACGAGGTGTCACTATAAAAAATCTAACCTGCGCTACTAACGGGCGGAGGCCGACCATCAAGGCCTCCATCAAGCCTACCGGCGCCACAGGTGCAACACATAAATATAAAAAAAAGGTAAAATAAGATAAACACCATTTCTATAATATAATTAATTTTGTTTCTTTATGTGGAAGGCGTACCGTACCTGGAACCTTTTTATTACTAAATATACTTACTTTATAGAATGTATTTGATGTTTCTTTATGTGCATGCTCTGCCTAGAGCCTTTGTATTACTTTTATATCATACACATTTTTTTCTTTGTATAGTTTAAATTTTTTTGGTCCTGAGAATATATATATATATATATATATATATATATATATATATATATATATATATATATATATATATATATATATATATATGTATATATATATATATATATATATATATATATATATATATGTATATATATATATATATATATATATATATATATATATATATATATATATATATATATATATATATATATATATATACCTTTAAGTTTAGTGAAAAAGTGGCCCATAGTGTAGAAGAAGTTGGACCACCCTGTACTAGACCATGAAATTAAAATTGATTATGAAGTAATAGAATGTTTCCAGGGATACAATGAACAAGAAATCTAAAGAAGAATAGGGATTTGTTGGAATATTTTTTTGGTAGACAACACAATGTTATGAATAGTAATCTCTCATCATCAATGAAGAAAAAAAGTATATCAGTGCATTCTACCTGTTCTATCATATAGATCAGAACCCTTGAGTCTTACAAAAGACCTTCAACGAAAGCTTCAACGTGCCAAAAGTGGAATGTAGATAATAATGTTTGGCATAACATGGAGAGATAAAAAGAGGGCATCAGGGATTAGTGAGCAGATCAAAGCTGAAGACATCTTGACAACACTTAAAAGAAAAAAAGTGGACATGGGCAGGACACGTCATAAGACGAAGAGATAATACATGGACTATTAGAGTAACATAATGGCAACTCAGGTATGGTAAAATAAGGCAGGCAGACGGAGAACTAGATGGAGAGATGAGATAGGAAGCTTTGCTGGAGTAACCTGGAACAGACAAGCATCTGGCAGAGACTAGTGAAGAAGGTTGAGGGCAGCCTTTGTTCTGCAGTGGACTCATAGAGGCTGCTGCTGCTGCTGGTGGTGATGTCGCTATTAGTGTCTCTCAGACTTCAGTTATTGTGCCAATGCTATTCCTAATTTACATAAATGACATCGATAATAGACAATAATCTTATTGCAAAATTCGCAGACGACATGAAAATCGGAAACTCAGTAATCAAACATGCAACCCCTCCAGAAAGACAAAGTTTCAACTCAGTCTGAATGGTGGGAGATGACTTTGAAGGATAAAAATATTAATTTGAAGAAAACCTAACCCCCCACGACAGAAAATAGCTCTGCCGTGGCAGCAAAATCTCTTTCGACAGACGTCCTGTTGATATAGAAAAACATATCCTTCTCGACATATGGTATTCCTGTCGAGACAGCAATTGCCTCTTGACAACGAGGAAAAGCTGTCAAGAAAGCAAGGAAACTTTAAGAGGAGCAAGAACGTAAGTTATAAGGAATAGAATGAGGAACAGAATAAAAAAGGCACAAAAAGTAGTGGAGCCGAGTGAGGAACAGTAACCTTTTTCAATCTGTCTGAAGGAACAACTTCTATAATATTAGAAAAATTGTTGAAAATATTAAAATATTAAATATTAAGTTTTTCAGCAATAACAAATGGATTGAGAAATGAAGGAGACAACTTTGATTGACGTTCAGGTTCACTTTTAACAACAATGTCACCTACACAAAGAGACACAGGAGTAGCT
>JAPQNM010000044.1:22447807-22452807 GCA_029783475.1 Metacarcinus magister | reverse complement strand
AAAAACAAAGTTACAATAGTATGGCTGCGCGACCCACGTTTTCAGGGAACGTGTTACCGCACGTTCTCTAAGCTGTGTAGGGGAGACTGCTACATTGTCAGGTGTGAAAGCTGAGACGGTCCGTCTATCTCCGGTTCCGCGGCTTAGAGCTCGCCTCGGCTAGACTATCCCCTTACCCCTGGGCAAGGGGGTGGGGTAGTGGCGGGGAAGCCGGCCAACAAGCAGTTGGAGTGGTGAACCATCGCCGGTTGACTAGTGGTAGTTCAACCACTAAGAAGGAGGGAACGAGACAGGTGCAGTTCTTCACACATGCCCCCTCCAAAATATCTGCTGCACAGCTGATGTCGAAAAACTGCAGCTGACCAGGAGACATAAACAGAACTTATATTAGGCTGGAGGGCAGGAAATAAATCTCATAATAGGCTGGAGTGCAGGAAACAAATAAAGAACTATTGCCGGCTAAGAAGGTCGGCTCCAATGTTGTCTGACCCGGCAACATGAACAACTCTAAATTTATAGGATTGAAAACCTAAAGCCATCTCAAGGTATATCAAACCTAGGAAACTATGGAGTAACTTCTCGGTGGTAGGAGGAGTCATGGAGGCGAAGGCAGTCAACTTGCCAACTTGTGGTCACACAAAGAAGGAAAAGACAGACATGAACAGAAATTTGAGTTTTTGTGGTCTGCACAAACTAACAACTTAGTTTTTGTTGGCTCTGAACAAACTTGTTATTGTTTTACAGTGGATGGAAAGTAACAGCAGTAGTATACAAACTGGAAGTGACACCTTCAATCAAATTTTGGTTGTGCTCCTGCAGACCTCCATGCTTGTGGGGGGATTCTTAGGCTTTGTACTGGACAACACTATATCAGGTAAGAAATTCAGATAGTTACAATCAGAAATTTAACTGGTAAATGTTTCTAAAAAAGCTAGTGTAATATATAATACTTGTTCTATCGCCTGCTATAAGGCATTCCCTCTCCCTATTTATATGTTGGGTAATATAGCGGCTCAGCAGTGACCTTCCTGGCCATGACCATGGAGTGAGGAGTGGGTAGTCACTTTTTCCTATCCACTGATATGGATAGCCAGATATATCTAATATGATGGAATGATTGTTTTATATACCATAGATATTATGATATACTATAATAATGATAATGACAATAATGATAACAACAATGATAATGATCATAACAATAATAATAACAATAATATCAATAATGATAGTAACGATAATGATAATATTAATATTGATAATAATGATAATAGTAATACTAATAATAACAATAATGACAATAATAGTAGTAATACTATTGATAATAGTAATATTAATAACAATGATAACAATAATAACAATAATAGTAGTACAAGTTAAAATAATGACAATAATTTTAATAATATTGATGAAAATAATAATAATTTACATGAAAAGTATACATAAGGAAAATAGATACCAGAATACTTATTGGTCTACTATAACTAGGATATCTGCAGGATTACATACTTCTACTAGTAAACTAAGTGTGGGAGAATACGATATAACAGAGCAAGGCTGACTCTTATCCAACTATACCTCCGGCAACGTGCTAGCATGAAACAGTAAGAAGGGAACACCATGTCCCTTTTAGAAAAACGAGATGGAAATTTTATAATAGAGAATTAATTTAGAGGAAGATACAAGACAAATGCTAGTACATCCTGGCAAGAAAATAACTTTGTTTATTATAACCAAGTGCTGTCACTACATTTCTCATCTGAAGGATAAGGAAAACAAGGCAAGTTTCGTAGAATCATATAAAAAATTCAAAGAACTTTGGACCCTACAATTAATTAATTATTGATAGAAAAAATAATGTTTGACGGAAATTGAAACTGTATATAGTTTTTGAGAGAACAAGTGAGGCTTAGAGTTTGCTCTAGTGGTCAATACAAACAACTCTAACACTGAAATAAGACTATCGAGCTACAGCTTTTCATTTTCGAACTTTCTGTTTCACGCAATTACCTCTTCTTACTTATGCGTTATTCATCTCAAATAATTTACATGGATTAATTTGATCAAATACGGTTAAAGACTTCAATCATATCCTCACAATTTCATATTTGTTTGAGTAAAGGGAATAGTAATGGTAATAGTAGTAGTACTACTAGTAGTAGTAGTAGTAGTAGTACTAGTAGTAGTAGTAGTAGTAGGAGTAGTAGTAATAGTAGTAGTAGTTGTAGTAGTAGTAGTAGCACTATTTTGGTAGTGTAGGCGATAGTAGAGTGGCTAGCGTTCGGGCATGTGAACCTAGAGTCCCTGATTCGATCCCCCGATATTCGCTAGCCACTTTTCTTTGGTATTACCGCCGATTGGACAAAGATTAATCGAAATTGCTGCCATACACTGTCCTCAAACGGGACTTGCAATGTTATATGCATTTGTGGCTGTGTAGCAATAGCCTCTCTCTTTCTCTCTCTCTCTCTCTCTCTCTCTCTCTCTCTCTCTCTCTCTCTCTCTCTCTCTCTCTCTCTCTCTCTCTCTCTCTCTCTCCATGGCCGGTGCTCTTTTGATATAAAATATATATATATATATATATATATATATATATATATATATATATATATATATATATATATATAAGTACACACACACACACACACACACACACACACACACACACACACACACACATATATATATATATATATATATATATATATATATATATGTATACATATCTCAATCTCTCTCTCTCTCTCTCTCTCTCTCTCTCTCTCTCTCTCTCTCTCTCTCTCTCTCTCTCTCTCTCTCTCTCTCTCTCTCTCTCTCTCTCTCTCTCTCTCTCTCTCTCTCTCAAGTGAATATAATTATTTTCTAATGACATTTTATAAGTTTTGAAGCTATTAATGAGGCTGGTGAATGACTATTTACTTAAATGTCTATAGTACTCAGGTTCACAGCAGTTGTCCATCTTTCCCCACCTTAACTTGTAAATATTGAGGCAATACTGCAGCTTCAAAAATTTCACACACAGGAGTAGTGCCAGGAATAGAGTCAATAGTAGCTTTCTGATATTATCTTAAATGTACATACTGCATTCACTCTTTGCAGGAACACCAGAGGAGCGTGGTCTTCTGAAGTGGAATGGCCATCTGACTTCATTATCAGACAACCACGAAATCAAGCCAAATTGCTATGACATGCCAATTGGCATGGAGACAATAAGAAGGTCAGTATTATAACATTTTTTCCGTGTTATAAAGCAAATAATTCTTGTACTATTTCATATGCATACTTTTTCTGAGCTTGCCTTTTTTGCACAATGTAGTGTAGATGGGCATTTAAACTTATACACTTGGATTCTGGCTAATAAGATCAAGTTAAAGCATGGTTCATTGATAATGGTTGATATATGTTCCTATAAGTAAGGGTAAAATATTTTTTTGGAAGGATTATAAAGAATGTATGAAAAGCAAGTATTAGGTTGGGTCCTTATTGATAAATGTCAAAATGCTATCGGGTTAAGATGAAAAAGAAGACGGAGTTAGTAGTTTGAAAGGTTCTGAATAAGAATAATAAGCCTGACGGGATAAAAAGTGGTCATAGCATGCCTTGGCCATCCCTCTGACGTCTACTTCCTTGATTGTACATGACATCAGTGACCATAAATAGCACAACTATTGTCATATTTCTAGTTAAATAGTTCCAATAGAAGTTCCTGGTAGTGAAGCAGATAACTTAATTTTTCGCAGAAATCGTTCATATGGTGATACAAGCATTGATTATGGTATAGATATTCCTCTAGTGGTAGCCTTTTAAAAAATACATGGGCCATGTAAATTTTCAAAATGGTTGCCATTTTTCAAGATAGCCACCATGTGCAACTATTGTTCACTATTGTTCATAAAACATTCATAAGTGTGCTATAAAGATGATCTTAGTGTCAAACCTTGCATTAATGGGTGCATAGAATACAAATTAAACGATTAGAAACTTACACTCTTATAAACACTTACTAATAGAGTGAATGTCGAGGCACAACCAGGGTACATACAGTTTTAGTTATGATATCTTGTACTATGAATGGAGTACAAATGAGTGCAAATAAGTAGAAAAGAAGAACATACAACAACAATCCTGTTGAACCTAACAAGGCTGTCCGTGTGGCTACACTCTTCTACTGTTGTATGTACTTGATAGAGACAAAAGGACAACAAAGAAAGACAAAAGGATATAGAAAAATTGGTTACTAAATTGGGTATGCTCATGCTGGTCAAATCAGTTAGAGAAGCCAACTTCGATCTGTACTGCCAATCATTGTCTGAGCTCTTGACATTCTTCTTCGCCAAAAAAAAAAAAGTGTGTACTACGCACGATTGCTGCCAAGTCATCTCAGACATATGGTCACATTCAAAGAAAAGCACCCAGAGCTGGATGAGAAGCTCGAGAAGGAGAACTTCGTTGTGCAGAAAACTACGCGAGTGTTTTCAGCATTACCAATATACCAAGCCCATGAGCAGGCCGATGCTGTCATCAAAACTAATGGAGATATAATCGGCATCACTGAAGATCTGTCTGGACTGAGAAGATGATCAGTAGCCAGCCCAGAAGTCAGCCACCTAGTTGAGACGTATGAAGCAGAGTCTTAAGTCAAGGAGACAGCTCAGCATGCCAACCATCGCGAGCAGGCACCGCAAGCTCAACGAGTGTTCCTTGAAAGAGTGCAGAAGCTTTCCCAGGTGTTGGAGGATCCTTTTGAGCAAGAGAGTTGCTACCTGTATTCTCTGGACACAAAGGACGTCACCCACCCAAGTAGCACTGAAGTGAGTGTGACACACCTTGAGAGAGGTCGACTCTGTCACCAGACTCTGTCAGCCAGACTGGAGAAAGAAGAGTCAACTTTTTATGAGCCAATAAAAAATAACAAAATGGACGTTTTTCAACAGGATTCAACATATGTAGTCACGTCAAAACAGAATGTCTTGAAAGGATTTTCAACTCTTTTCCAAGTT
>JAPQNM010000044.1:22423509-22441009 GCA_029783475.1 Metacarcinus magister | reverse complement strand
GCATAGTCTTTATATTTATTCATTGGAAGTGACACATGCAAAGGCAAAGGAAAATAACTGTGTACAATTTTTTAGTGCAATTTTATTTTTTTTTGGTACCATTCTTTCTTTAATTGTAGCACTTCTATTTCAAGTTTTTTTTTTGTTTTCTAGGGTTGCCTGGTCACGGTACCATTTTTTCTGTAGTTCCAGGACTTCTATTTCAATTTTTTTTTTCTTTTTTTCTAGGGTTGCCTCGTCATCACTCTCCTGCTGGTCCACCACAGGAGGAAGAGGAGGCTGGCTGATGCTGGCATACGTTGCTTCGCAACATGGAGTTGCAGCTGTCTCCTCTTCTGCCAGCATCGGCATACCGTTCAAGTCACTGTAATGGAAGGGTCCCATAATGCATCTATTTGTTTTTGGTACTGTTGCCATTACAAAGTGATGTGTGTGTGTGTTTAATGAATGATTTATGTGAATACCACAAAGGGTGTATGATACATGCTGTATACATATAATTAAATCAACCAGTAAATGTTGTTATGGCTTTGTCATGGGTGGAATTTGGGCCTACGTGACAGAGGTGAGATATGTCATGGGTAAGGAATGTTAACTGTGCCTACGTGCACGTGGGGACGCTAATTTAAGCCGAATATTTATTCGGTGAGTCACAAAAAGTAGCCGTGCCTGACCCAATCAGATTTGAGCATTTTAGTCTCTGAGTGAGTTGAAACCAAAATGCTTTATCTCCATGGGGGGGGTATTATCAGGCTGGGAGACATTTTCTGCATGCAAGCAGGTCTACTTAATTGTAGAGATAGTTGCATGATGTGTAACATTTACGCGCATGTTAATTTGGGGTTGTGTTATAGGAATTAACACAACCAGAGTGTCGCCTTCTGGCAGTTTGTGGCATGTCGGTGACCTGGGCAGGGTAGCGACGAGCCGCCCTGATCCCGGGTGAACCGCGGTCAGTTGGTGGCGCATAGGCTGTGTCAGGTCAGGTTGGGGTGGAATTCTTTTTCCACGCTGTTACTCGCGTCGCCATTGCAATCTTGCATTAGTCCAAAGGGTGGACTGCAGTTGCATGGTGGCGTGAGGAATTGCGTGGAGTTTCTTTGGGAAGAAACTGGTGGGGATTAGGTGGTGAGTGAGGTGGAGTGAAGGTAAGTGGAGCCACGTGGAGCCACGTGGAGTTAGCTAGCTAGTGGAGTAGCTAAGCGTGGGGAGCGGTGGAGCTAGAGAGTGGAGTAGCTAAGTGGAAATGGGGAACCATATTGCCACGTGCTCTGAGTCCTTGCTGTGTGAGGCGGTGGAGCCTAGCTGTGTGATGTGGAGTCACGTACAGCTACTCAGAGTTTAGCTAGCTGTGTGGAGTTGCCTTGTGTGGAGAGGCTGAGCTAGTGAGTGGAGTAGCTAAGTGGAAATGGGGAACCATATTGCCACGTGCTCTGAGTCCTTGCTGTGTGAGGCGGTGGAGCCTTGCTGTGTGATGTGGAGTCACGTACAGCTACTCAGAGTTTAGCTAGCTGTGTGGAGTTGCCTTGTGTGGAGAGGCTGAGCTAGTGAGTGGAGTAGCTAAGTGGAAATGGTAGGAACCATCTAGCCACGTAACTCTGAGTCCTTGCTGTGTGAAGTGGAGTCACGTACAGCTACCAGAGTTTAGCTAAGTGGATTAGGTGGAGTTGTCTCTAAGGGGAGTCTGGTTTTGTCCTGCCTCATGAGAGAGAGGAATCGTCTGGGTGAGACTGAGCCTTTATGTGGAGCTAGCTAGTGGAGTCGTCTCTGAGTGGAGTGACTCTGAGTCTAGCTGTGTGGAGAGAGGTGGAGTTTCTTGGAGTTTCTTTGCAGAAGAAACCGGGTGTGGAGCTGAGGTGGAAGAGTGATGAGTAGTGGAGTGTCTTGTGGAGCGGTGGAGCTACCCACGCCTGCGAGCCGCCCACGCACTCGTGTGTACTCCCGCGCGCGCCCACGCCCTCGTGTGTACTCCCGCGCGCACTCGCGCCCTCGTGTGTACGCGTGCACGCGCTCACACTACCTCCTCGAGAGAGGAAGGTCTTAAGTGGAGTAAGGAAACTCGTAAGGCTTACAATTAAGTTTTATAGCCAGGTAGCGAGTGAATGGGGTGTGAGTCTTAATCATGACTTCTTTTTCAGGGTGAACTTATTTAAATAAACTAAAGAAGTATGTCTACTTGTTTACTTAGCCAAACACTCTGGGTACATCAAGATTTAAAACTTAGGCCCTACAGAGCCTCCGAAGGTGAGTGAATAGAGGTTGGTGTCGGAAGGCTGGTACATATCCTACAGTTTTATTATCACGAGTTCTACATAATAATATATTGTTACTTACTTACAATAAATATTGTAAAGGGAGTGTAGACAAAAAAACCCCTACGACAGGCTTAGTTTTGATTATTTTTTACCCGACAGATAGCAGCAGCTTCACATGCTGGAATGTACTTCAATTGTGCCATGCTTCATCCACACAACCACATCACAATCCACCACCCTCATTGCTTGATTGCCTATATTTACCTGTCAACCACCAGCAGCCGCATTTGCTCCAAACTAGTGTCAGTCCCCGCCGAGACACCTTCAAAGGTGACGTTAGTCTCACCCAACATGTCGTACACAGCCTGGGTGATGGCATCTAGTTGATTAATTAATTAATTGGTGACAATAGATCATGGTGCCGCAACATCGAGGTCATTTGGCACCGTAAAAGATTAAAAAGCTACATAAATACTACTTAAAAAGAAAAATAAATCTACAGGAGGTGGAGAAAGCCACTTTCCTGTAGGAATTTTAACACTTCATGTCCCGGGGAGAGTGCCTCCTCCCCCAGCACCAGAGAGAGAGAGAAACTCCCATCTCTGCTCCGACACTGGGCGAGGTACTGCTCTCGCAGGTAAACCCTGTGGTCTGAGGGATGGAAAGCTCACCAGCTCGCTGGAGTATAGATGTAAAATACTCGACAGCGCTGTCTATGTCTAAAAACTCATCAACCTCGCAGTCAACTATGGCAAGTTGTTTAAAAAGTCCCCAGTCAGCGCGGTCTAGCCGCCAGCTGGGGACACGGGGTAAGGGGAGGACGTCGAGAGAAGACAGGAGTATAGGGTAGTGGTCACTCCCACAAAGATCTCCTGTGACGCTCCATGTGAAGTCAAGTAGGGTGTCGGGAGAACACAATGATAAATCTAGTGCCGAGGTGGTGTCTGTCTGGATGTGGTAGTGTGTATGGTCACCGGTGTTAAAAATACCTAGATCTAAGGCTTCAACCACAGTGGCAATCATTGCTCCCCTGGGGTTGATAAGTGTATCTCCCCACAGGGTGTGCCGACCATTAAAATCTCCTAAAACAATAAACGGGGAAGGCAATTGCTGGACTAAGGAAACGAAGTCCTCTCTGTCTACTGGAGAATTGGGAGGGAGGTATAAAGAGCAGACAGTGTAAGTTCTCCTGAGGTGGAGCTGGACAGCCACCAGCTGCAGGGGGGAGACAATATTAAAAGATGTAAAAGCAATGCCTCGTGAGTCATCTAAAAAAATTGCTGTTCCACCATGATGGCCTTGCGCGCGATCATGAGGAGAGTAAAAGCCAGAGTAACCCCTGGGTGTAGGATTGGAGGACGAACCAATCATAGTCTCCTGCAGACAGACACAGACCGGCTGGTGTCTTCGCAGGAGTAGACTGAGCTCCTCCTAATTCCCTCTCAACCCACGAAGGTTCCACTGTAAAATATTAAAAATATTAAAATTAACGGTGCGTGGGGAGGCCCCTAGAGGAGACCCTCCCAACACCAGTATCCTTCTTGCTCTTACCCTGCCTAATGGCAGTGGCTAGAGCAGTGGAGGCAGTGGACAATCGCCTTGCAGTCTTTCCTAGCCCAGTGGCCAGTGAGGTGGCCACAGCAGCAGGAGCAGTGATGATGGCGTGACCCGACACCGGGGTAGGAGTGACGGCCGGAGCCGACACCAAGGCGGGAGTAACGGCCGTAGCCGACACAGGGGCGGAAAAACGGCCAGAGCCGTCACCGGGGGAGGAGTGTTGGTCGAAGTCAACACCGAGGTGGGAGTGACGGTCGGGGCCGACAGCGGGGTGGGAGTGACGGCCGGAGCCGACACCGGGGTGGGAGTGACGGCCGGAGCCGACACCGGGGTAGAAGTGACGGCCGGTGTGGCATGTAAAAGTGACGACCGTCGAAAAAGTGGCGACATCGCTTCTGCGCATGCGCTGGGAGTAGAAATGTCGTACTGCTGTCGGCAGAATGTTGAGATGATGGTGGTCGGTCATTACTACAGTCGCTCGCTGGACGCGATAGAATGAGGAAGAGCCTGTCATTAATAAAGTTATGTAAATATGCATCCACCATATCATTTCTGTTATATATATTATATATATATATATATATATATATATATATATATATATATATATATATATATATATAATATATATATATAAATATATATATATAAACGAGTGGGTGGTCAGGTGGCAGATGAATTGTATTATTGAGTAATGAATGTTCGTCGGGAAAATGGTCAATTTCCAGTTTCACCTAACCAACGATTTTCTAATGCGCCTCGTGTTTTTCTGATTCATGTAATGAATTGATTGATTTTCTATCTCTTCTATCGCAAATGGCTAGTTTTCAAACAATGAGTGACTGTTTTTCAAGTCATGCCTACCCCTCATCCCCAATGATCTTGGGGGATCTGTGGGAAATCGGGCGCCCAGCTAGGAGGATATTACGTGAGTTCTGGTTAGGTTGGGGGGGTCTGGGGGCTTGCCTCCCCAGTCAAGAGGTTACTACGTGAGTTCTGTTTAGGTTTGGTTAGGTTGGTGAACTCTGGGGGGCTTGTCCCCGCCTATAAATTGTCCGGGAAAATCCTCACAACAGGTACAACATAAGCAAGATAACACTGAATAGATCAGAATGTGAGAGAAATTTGGGTGTACTGGTTAGCTCAGACCTCCATCCCAGAAAACAATGAATTGAAGCTAGAAATAGGGCTAATAGTTTGTTAGGATTCATTACTAGGAGTATTAAAAGTAGAAGTGCTGAGGTTATTCTGAAGTTGTATTTAGCGTTAGTCAGCCCTCACCTCGACTATGCAGTGCAGTTTGGGTCACTGTATTATAGAATGGACATGGGAATGCTAGAGCCAGTGCAGAGGAGGGTGACCAAAATGTTACAAGGGATTCGTAATTTTAGTTATGAGAGGAGACTAAAGCTTTTGAAATTACACTCACTGGAGAGGCGTAGAGTAAGAGATTATCTGATTGAAGTATTTAAGTGGGTGAAGGGTTTTAATAAGGGGAATGTAGGATAGTTTTTTGCGGTCAGTAGTCAGGATAGAACAAGAAATAACAGATTTCAACTGGAAAAATATAGATTTAGGAGAAGAAAAAAAATAGGCAGAAATTGGTTTACAAATAGGGTGGTAGATGATTGGAACAGACTTAGTCAGCAGGTGGTTAGTGCACAGACAATAGGGAGTCTTAAAAGAAGACCAGACGGCTTTATGGATGGGGACGAAAGGTGGGTGTAGGTAATAAAGGAGTATTGGAGTAACAGAATTACCAGGTGTTGGCCTCCGGGCCTTTTGTAGCTTCCTTATACTATTCTTATGAGTGCCCGACGAGCACGGATCATTGGATGCATATCCCTAGCTAGTATTGTCACCAGATCACGCAGTACCAGGCTCGCTCGTGCTTTCCTCGATTATGACCTCATCTACGCTCATGCCCATGACCCACCTTCCATTGGTATGAATTGGAATGCGAACTGGTAACAATGTTTGCTGTGAGGCACTGCCTACTTGTGTGGTTGGAGCCTAATGGCAGAGAAGAGTATCAAGATACCTCTCCACTCTCTCATAACCTCTGTAGCACATACTTTTAGGGGAGTGATAAGCGGATATTATTCTATTTGAATTCTTTAATTTTCTATGTGCTTGAACATATCCCTGGAACAAACTAAATTTAATTTTGACTAGGAAAACATGTGTTGGTTAATTCAAATAGAATAGACAAACAGTATATTTCTAATTAATCCACAGCATGTATAGCAGTTCGTCTTAGTAGATGTCCTTGAACATTAAATAATAATTCCAATTTTACAAGGGATACTAATTTTTGGGGCTAATTAAAATGCGTTCAGCACAAGAAATAATTTAATAATTCCTCTACATGTACAAATCCATTGTATGTATGTATGTTTGAATCAAGAGAGGTGCTCGTGTGTAAATACAACATATGTCAAGACTTTATCATTGAATTATCCTGTGTCTCGCTCTCTCGCTCTCTCGCTCTCTCGCTCTCTCGCTCTCTCGCTCTCTCGCTCTCTCGCTCTCTCGCGCTCTCGCTCTCTCTCGCTCTCTCTCTCTCTCGCTCTCTCTCTCTCTCGCTCGCTCTCTCTCTCTCTCTCTCTATCTATCTATATATATATATATATATATATATATATATATATATATATATATATATATATATATGTGTGTGTGTGTGTGTGTGTGTGTGTGTGTGTGTGTGTGTGTGTGTGTGTGTGTGTGTGTGTGTGTGTGTGTGTGTGTGTGTGTGTGTGTGTGTGTTTATTTTACACATTCTGGAGGTGTAAGATCATATAGCTCTCAATTTTCTAGAATCTAGAGAATTAAGAGCTATATTTTTGCATTACCTATTTCTGAGGTTTGCTTGATTACATTTCCGTCTTAAATTCCTAGTTTCTGAGATAATCAATGTTTTCTTTATGACCTCTTCGCAAAGTAAAGTTTAATTCGGTTTCAACAAGGTTTTGTTTCGACAAGGCTAGGTTATTTGTCAATATAGGTTTACAAACTTCAGATTTTTTCTATGACCCAAAGCAAGGACTTGAATAGATCGAGTCCTTGCCCAAAGCCACGACCATGTTGAAGATGTATAAAGTTACCGTATATATATATATATATATATATATATATATATATATATATATATATATATATATATATATACATATACATATACATATATATACATATACATATATATATACATATACATATATACATATACATATACATATATACATATACATATACATATATACATATACATATATATATACATATATATATATATATATATATATATATATATATATATATATATATATATATATATATATATAGCTATATATATATATATATACTATATATATATACATATATATATATATAGCATATATATATATACATATATATATATATATATATACTATATATATATATATATATATATACATATATATATATATATATATACTATATATATATACATATATATATATATATATATATATATATACATATATATATATATATATATATATATATATATATATATATATATATATATATATATATATATATATATATATATCTAGTATATATATATATATAGGCTATATATATATATATATATATATATATATATATATATATATATATATATATATATATATATATATATATATATATATAGGCTATATATATATATATATATATATATATATATATATATATATATATATATATATATATATATATAGGCTATATATATATATATATATATATATATATATATATAGCTATATATATATATAGGCTATATATATATATATATATATATATATATATATATATATATATATATATATATAGGCTATATATATATATATATATATATATATATATATATATATATATATATATATATATATATATATATATATATACTGTTATGCATCTCGGAGGCCAAGTTTAAGCCTGATAGCTGGGTATACGGGGAGAGAGCGGGACAGTCCGACATACAGGGAAGGGCGGAGCGGGACTGAGGCGAGGGAGACAGATGGAGAGAGTGACGCCAGCAGTCTCTGCAATGTTTGAGTCGTGCGGCTGGCAACGAAGGCGGCGATGTCGCCACTTTTTCGACGGTCGTCACTCTTACCCGCCACACCGGAGCCGACACCGGGGTAGAAGTGACGGCCGGAGCCGACACAGGGGTGGGAGTGACGGCCGGAGCCGACACCTGGGTGGGAGTGACGGTCAGAGCCGACACCGGGGAGGTAGTGACGGCCGAAGCCGACACTGGGGTAGAAGTGACGGCCGGAGCCGACACTGGTGGGGGCCTTCGAGGCCCACCAGAGGGTGTAGAGGATCGTGCCTCCTTAGGAAGGGGCACCTCCTCGAGGGAGTCCTCACTTCTGCTACGCTTATGGTGTGATGGCGTAGCAGTAGGGGCCTGAGTGAGTTCCTCTGACACCTCCATAGATGTAGAGGGCAGAGCAGCAGGAGCAACAGTATTTTTGTGGGAATCATTTTGTGGCTTAGCCACTTGGTGCACTGTAGCAGTCGTTTTGCGTAGTTGACGTCTATAACTAAGAGAGGAAAGCATAGTTGCATAAGTCACTCCTGGACGTATATGTGTAGTAAGAACTCTACGCTTTGCCTCGGCAAAATCAATTTTCTCCGTGGTCCTGATGGAGAGTACTTCCCTCTCAAATCTGTAGCGGTCGCAGTCTTTTGAGTAAGCTGGGTGAGGTCCGTGGCAGTTAAAACAGGAGACAGGACCAAGGCAGGTCGTGCCATCGTGATCCGTCGTACCACAGGACGGGCACACCGCTGGTAGGCCATCTTGTAACCTACGGCAGGAACGACTGACATGTCCGAATGCCTGACAGTGATAGCATCGCCTAGGGGACGGTATGTATGTTTTTACTGGGAGGCGGAGCCACGCCAGTTTGACAACTTCAGGCAGTTTGAGTCGGTCGAAAGTGAGAAAGAGGGTAGGGGTGGGAACAAGAACTCCATCAACTTTCCTTTGTAGACGATCAACTCCTACAACACCCTGATCACTCAGTTCGTGTAGAAGCTTTTCGTTTGAGTAGCGCATGACGTCACGAGAAAAGATGACCCCCTTACACTGGTTGAGGGTAGCGTGTGGAGTACACGCCACCTGCGTTCCAGGGACAGAGGAGATCGCTCTGAGGCGAGCACTCTCTTCCGGGGACGACACCTCCACTAGGAGACTACCATCCCTTTGGGAGGAGACCTTAAGCTCGCGTCGACAAACTTTAATGAGTGCTCGATGTACGTTAAATATGTCTAGATCCATAACAGACACACCATCAAGAGACTTGATGACAAGGAATTGTTCGTAATATGCCGGCTCGAAAGTACCTGGTAGAGTCTGAATGAGAGGGCCTGAAAAGCCCTTCAGTGCGTTAACGCGTCTTTGTTTTCTAGGCTTATAATTCATTATTTATCGGTTCGAATCTGTAGATTTCGAAGCGGAGGGGACAGTGGTCCCAGATGCACCACCCGTGGCCCGGAAAGGCTCAAGCGTGGCGATAAGGGAAGATCGAGAAGAAGAAGCCGGGGACGAGCGGACGCCAGGGAGCGAGCTTGGTCGCGAAAGTGGTGATGAAGATGCCATAAAATATTCAGAAAACATTCGCTTCCCCACCCCCCCACCCACCACGGAGCCCAACAAGGGAGGGATGTATGTTGAGGCACGACGGCTCCCAACAGCCCTAGGGGTAGTGGGGGAAGTATACGCAGCCACTGCCTGGAGTGAGGTGGCAGCCGCAGGACCGTTGCGGTGCCCACCAGACAGCAGCCGCTTGACCCTAGCCAACGCATGACCAGCCGATTGATCCAGCTCGGCCACACTGGACCACCTGTCTTACCCCAACTCACCCACCAAAGAAGTGTGTTGTCCACCTCAGGGAACTACCCCGAACAAGTAAATGAACTAACATTAATTAACGATAATATTGAAATAAACACAGTTAAGGAAATTTCACAAGCATTCTCGTATGTACTTTGTGCAATTTACAGACCACATAGTAAGCATCAAGCTGTGGAAGAATTTTCCAATATCTTATATACTTTGCTACAAAATAACACGGTTAATAGACAAAGAATAATACTTATAGGAGACTTAAATATAAATTTACTAGAACACACTACTCATACACCAACAAATAATTTTCTTGCATGTCTTCAAACCATAAACTACTTTCCACATATATCAAGACCAACACGTTTCCCAGACAGTCTACATTTAAGTGAACCATCCCTAATTGATCATATCTTTACTAATTTTACTACCAACTTCACATCTGGCATATTGCATTATCCAATAACAGACCACCTTCCTGTTTTTCTCAATATTAATGTTCCCGCTAAATCAAACAATCTCCATAAAATTGAGTTTCGACAAATAAATGAAACTAACAAGCAAACTTTTACACATAAAATTGGCATGATCAACTGGAATATTTTCTTCTCCAGACAAGATATTAATCACAATTGTAAAATTTTTCTAGACACAATCAAAGAATTATATGAGGAGTGTTTTCCCCTTAAATCAAAATTTGTAACTGAAAAAAGATTAAGTAATCCATGGATATCACAGGCATTACTAAACTCAATAAAAACTAAAAATAATCTCTATAAAGATTTTAAAGTTGGTGCTGTCTCTGAAACTAAATGTAAGCAATATTGTAATATACTAAATAATACCATTAAACAATCCAAACAGTCTTACTATAAAGCAGAATTTATAAATTTCAAAAATGATACACGTAAAATATGGACAACAATTAACCAACTTTGTAATAATAACCGTAAAAGTAATATCCCTACTCATATGCTTTATAATAACAAGAAGCTCTCAGAACCTTTAGAAATTGCAAATGCTTTCAATTATTTTTATACCAATATCTCGCCTAAGCTAGACCAAATTTTACCAATCTCCAACAACGACCCACTCAGCTTTCTTCAAGGTGACTATCCAAATTCAATGACAGTTCCATTAGTGATCACAGTTGATGTTATTGATGTAATAAATTCCCTCAAGAACAAAAAGAGCAAAGTACATGAAATATCTGTATCTATTATTAAAAAAAAGCAAACACCAATTGGCAGTACCCTTAGCTATTCTCTTTAACCAATCCATCACCGAAGGTAAATTTCCTCAGTGCCTTAAGCATGCATGTATCATCCCTATACACAAGAAAGGTCCTAAAGATGACATTAGTAATTACAGACCGATATCATTACTCACTGTATTCTCTAAGATTTTTGAAAAACTTATGAAAAAAAATCTCATCCATTATCTTGAAAGAAAAAACATACTAAATTCTAGACAATTTGGTTTTCGCCGCGGCATGAACGCTTTTGATGCATTGAAAACTTTCACAGAGGAAATTTATACCACTTTAGACAAAAAACATTCTCTATTAAGCATTTTCATAGACTTCACTAAAGCTTTTGACAGTTAAACATGATATATTATTACGAAAATTAAATCATTATGGAATACGGGGTAATGTTTATAGCTGGTTTTGTGATTACCTGTCCAATAGAACGCAATCAACTCTGTATCTAACACTCTATCTATCCAATATGGTGTTCCACAAGGGAGTGTTTTAGGACCAATCCTTTTCCTAATATATATTAACGATATTACTAGAATTTTTAGAAATTTCAAAACAATACTTTTTGCTGATGACTACACTGTACATTACGGGAGATGACCCAGAAGACATGATACATATAGCAAATTTAGACCTACAAATCTTTAATAAATGGTGCTTAAGTAATAGATTGACAGTAAATCTAAACAAAATATTTTATATGATATTTACAAATAAACCATTGTTAATGCTACCACCTTTATTGAATCAGGATAACACTATAAATAGAACTGACAAGCATACACTGTTAGGTATAACATTTGATTCAAACCCCATATAACAAATCTCATTCTCAAATTATCACGGTTAATATCCATGTTGTACCAAGGAGAGTTTATGCCTACTGATGTTTTTAAAATTTTATACAATGCTCATATCCTACCACACTTGCACTATTGTACACCTATATGGTGTAGTACGTATCCTTCCCACTTATTACCTTTGTTTAGGCTGCAAAAGAAAATAATCAGAATAATTACTAACAGTGACTATTTTGCCCACACACAACCTCTTTTCAAAAAAACCTATATTAAAGCTCTACGATATAAATAAGCTGCAAATAGGAATATATATGTACAAAATGTTTAATAGGGATCTGATTACAGCCTTACAACCAAGTCACAACTATTTTACCCTCACACTTGAAAATTTACGTACACCTGCACATAATCTTTCACTATTTCAACACTGACATACCTTGGTCCAAAAATTTGGAATTCCATTCCCATTAATTTAAAAGCTCTACCAACAATACACTCTTTTAAGAAGCAATTTAAGAAATGCATAATTCTAAATTATGAATGATGCTCATGTATTGTTTTATTTTGTTTTGTTTTTGTTTATGTATTTGAAATTCTCTGCTCACAGTTAGAATTGTTATTATATATATTATAGATGTACAAAACTTTCCATTCCAAGATTCATATGTATCGAATATATCTGTATATATGTATATAGGTGTGTATATGTATGTATGCCCACATTATTTAATACATATCCATGTATAAGTTTGTATATAGACATAAGGGAGAGAGAGAGAGAGAGAGAGAGAGAGAGAGAGAGAGAGAGAGAGAGAGAGAGAGAGAGAGAGAGAGAGAGAGAGAGAGAGAGAGAGAGAGAGAGAGAGAGTGTGTGTGTGTGTGTGTGTGTGTGTCAAGCACATTATATAACCCTGCACTGCCTAAAAAGCTATGCTTTATATAGGCTGCTTTACATGTATTTATTCTGCACTTGTTAAACATTATATTTAATTACTGTAAGGCATAATAAAATGTTTCAAATGTTTCAAATGTTTCCCCCTTCATATGAACCTGATCCGAATAAAGAACCTCACCTCCTTTGTGTGTGCAAACACCTGGAGTCTGACCTCACCATACCCTACTCAATCCTCCTTCCTGCTGCGAGGCATTGTTCACACCTCTTTGCTGATCTGACCTCTCCATACCTACCTGAGCCACACCTTCCCATCTCCTTACCTGACACAAATATTTTCTTAATCCTTCATAATTCGCTCTTCTAAAGTCTGGTACTTGTACTTGATTGGAAGGAATCTTGATATCCCACTTTATTTTTAAAACGTTTTTCTTGGTGATCACTGCTGCCTAATTTTCCACCTATTTCCATATTCCTCACCAATTTTTCTTCATTTGTTATAACTAAATCTAGTATGCTATCGTATCTAGTGGGCTCACTCGCTATATGCTTAAGAAAATTATCTTGAATTATATTAATGAAATCATCCGATTCGTGATATCCAGTGATATTAATCCAATCAACATTTTTGTAATTAAATCCCCCATAATACACACATTTCTATACTTAGCTACTGCATTAATTTCCTGAAATAATAGCGTAGATGCCTTTCTAGATAAATTAGGTGGTCTATAGATATTACCTATGATTAGCTTCTCCCTCCCGTTAACAAGTTCTACCCATATTGATTCGGTGTTGACATCCGATTTTACTTCTGTGCTTACATAACTAGTTATCGTGTTCTTCACGTAGATCACTACGCCTCCTCCTACCCTGCCTATTCTATCTTTATGATATACATTGTACCCGTTTATTTGAAATTTTGTTGCAAAGTCTTTTTTTGCCGAGTCTAACCATGTTTCTGTGATAGCAATAACATCAATATTTTCTACACTCGCGAGTCCTCTCAATAAATCCATCTTGTTTCTAATAATACGGCTATTTGTGTAGTATCATCAAAAGTGCTGATCTTCTCCTTCACACCTTCCTGGTCTCTAAAAAAAAAACCTGGCCCTCAAGTATTCAGCCGGTTTTGTTTAATGCAGACTACTTCAAAGGATACATTAATTTTCACTTGTGCATATATATAAGAGCCGATACTTATGTTTCTTGGATAGGTTTACTTTACCAATTTTAATAAATATCGTAAATATCATGATTTAGATGCAACAGAAATTATTGATAAAATTTATCCAAGATGATTTAAATACAATGAATCTAAATGAAATTTCTTTCAAGTGAAATATTCACGCTTCTAGTAAACTATGTGGTATTTAAATACTTTTCTGGGACATAATTTAATGTTTAAAAATATCTCAGGGTATTCATGGCCATCACTTGGTGCCAGTGTGATCGCATACTCATATAAAAAAGTACTACTAGTACTACTACTACTAGTAGTAATAGTACTACTACACATATGCTAAAAAAGAATAGACTTTCCTGGTTTGCCTCCTTCTCATGCATGTCGAACACGCAAACGAAGAGGTTCAGCTACTCAAGCATAGAAACCGTAGACAAAGGTACATAATGTGAGACAAATCACGGCGTTGATGTTGACGAACCTGCGGAAAAATGCAAGGTGAAAGCAAGGAACTACAGCCGCTTATGTGAGTACAATTAAAAGTATGAATTCATCACATTATGTGTTGCTATAGTAATTCAATTGTAAACTACACACATAATGCGAAACTTATTAGATGCTTCTTAAATTATCATGATTGTGTGTGTGTGTGTGTGTGTGTGTATATATATATATATATATATATATATATATATATATATATATATATATATATATGTGTGTGTGTGTGTGTGTGTGTGTGTGTGTGTGTGTGTGTGTGTGTGTGTGTGTGTGTGTGTGTGTAATAATAATAATAATAATAATAATAAACGGTTTATTGAAAAGGCAGTCTTGCGACTGAAAATATACATTGGGGAGGATGACATGAGAACAAAAAATTTGCCACACACACACACACACACACACACACACACACACACACACACACACACACACACACA
This sequence comes from Metacarcinus magister, assembly GCA_029783475.1. NCBI lineage: Eukaryota > Metazoa > Arthropoda > Malacostraca > Decapoda > Cancridae > Metacarcinus > Metacarcinus magister. The sequence continues at coordinate 22,426,221 of JAPQNM010000044.1, read as the reverse complement.
CACACACACACACACACACACACACACACACACACACATAAACAAGTAAAAATTAACTCTAGGACAGACATGGGTTCAGGAATTAATCCCTCGCACTATGGTGGGAATCGCACTCAACCGATATCGTTCAGTGCGGGCTTTCACCGGAACCAGTAAATTCTAGTGTCGGGTGGTCCTCTGATGTGGTGCCTCAGGTGGAAGGAGGTGCCGATGACGAGGAATTTTGAGTAGCCCAGCGCCGAATTTTCTGAGTGCATTTTCGTAAGTAGTGGTGAGTCTGGGCAAGTTGAGTGTGACCACTGCACTGTCATAGTCAACGTAAGCAGGGCCAAGGATGATTTTGCATACCCTCCTCTGTACTCTCTCAAGCTGTTTTGACAGAGATGTTAAGTGATGAGGACCATGTCGGGCTGGCATAGATGAGCTTAGGGAGGATGAACGAGGTGTACACTGCTTTCAACTCGTCTGACGGTGTCCCCAGTGATCTGAGACGGCGAAGCATGTACAACTTGTATGAAGCCTTTTAACTATTGAGGCCACGGGCTGTTTCCAGGAGAGGCTGGATGTCCAGAGTGACCCAAGCAGTTGAAGGTAGGGACTACTTGGAAGCGGGTTGGTGGCCGACGTGTGAGATGGGGGCGCGGGGGGGGGGTCATTCCGCTACATGGACGTGCAGTAAGGCATCACCACGGGTTTGATGTTGAGGGACAAGTTGTTGAGTGTGCCCACGCCTGCAGTTTGTCTAGGTGGCTGCAGTGTGTGAATAATCTGGCGTCCTGGTGTGTAGGGGGATTCCGAAAGATGCAGTCATCCACATTATTTCCACCGAGCTGGGTAGGTCGGTGAGTTGCATCATAATTAACATCAGGACGCCCAGTGGACCCCTCTGGTCCCTGAGACCACCCGCAGGTCAGGTGTTTGAGGGAGGACACAGGAGCCTTGATACAGACGGACTTTGTTGACGATCTGTGAGGAGGTCGCAGCCACGCCGTCAGGTTCGGGGTGAGTCCGTGTATCTATCACTTTATGGAGCCAGAACAGTGTGATTACAAGGTCAAGCTTTTTTGAAGTTTATAAAGCAAGGCAAGGGCGGCGTATTGCGTTTCCAGGTGACTGAGGATAAAATCAAGAGATGATAGGCAATGGGAAGTAGAGGTATATTTAATGTTGCCGAAATGCTGATATCCGTGTTTTTGAACAATTTTGGGAAGGCCAATGAAACACAACGTCCTCACAAATCAGGCTAGGAATGGGAGTGATAGCGACTGGTCTGAGGTCATTAAAGGACTGAGGACTCGTTTTTTGGAGAGGGGTGTGACATATGAAATTTTCCAGTCCGCAATGCATGACATTTGGGATTGATTGATTGATTGGTGACAATAGATCATTTTGCCGCAACATCGAGGTCATTTGGCACCGTACTAAAAACACAAAAAATTCAAAAGCTACATAAATACTACATAAAAAGAAAAATAAATCTACAGGAGGTGGAGAAAGCCACTTTCCTGTAGGAATTTTAACACTTCATGTCCCGGGGAGAGTGCCTCCTCCTCCAGCACCAGAGAGAGAGAGAAACTCCCATCTCTGCCCCGACACTGGGCGAGGTACTGCTCTCGCAATTCCCTCAGACTGGGGCACTCGATCAGCACGTGCCGCACAGTCAGGGGAACTAAGCAATCATCACAATAGGGCTCAACTCCCCGGGACATGAGGAAACCGTGGGTGAGGCGGGTATGGCCCGTCCGTAGACGGGCCAATGCTGTCTCACGGCAGCGGCCTCGGACGTGCGCATAATACCAGGGGCTCACAGCCCTTGTGGTAATTGCACCCATCTTAGAGGTGGCTTTATTGGCATTCCATCTCTCTTGCCAAACTACAAGAATAGCAGCTCGAATTGTGGGAAACAGGTCTCTGTGAGGGACGGGGCAGGTAGTGACTTGACGTGAGGCGCCAGTCTTAGCTATGACATTTGGGAAAGGGAGGCGTTATTGATAGAGCAAAGGGGTATGTGTGTGTGTGTATATATATATATATATATATATATATATATATATATATATATATATATATATATATTGTTACAACTGAGGGCTAAGCCGCCTGTCTGGCCTACTGTCTTGCGGAAGCTTCTTACAGCTCTAAGTTGTAACACCGAATTACCAAGCAGCTACATCCACAACCGCCAACTAGCTGGTTGAGGGTGCGCCAAAGCTATAACCTCCCTGTTCTCTTTAAAGAGAAAAACCCAACAACCCTAACAAAGACACCACTAACCAGACGGACAACCCAACAACAAACCACACAAACAACCCAACAACAAATTAGACAGACAACCCAACGACGCAGAAAAACAAGGTGCAGCTGTCACGCAACACCACCCAGCAACCAGTGATTATAGTTGTCACACTGAGACCGTAGCACAGGCTCTGATGCACAGGAAACAGCCAAAACTGGGCGTGCTGTTGCCAGGCGAGCACCTCAATTTGAAAAGCAGTCGGTGTTAGCGAGTGGAGTGGAGTCGGAGATCAGGCTGCTACGGCTGCCAGCTCCAGACTGGGGTAAGAGAGTTGGGAGACACCTGTTCCAACCCTCACTCACGTGAGGGTAGCCCAGCGTTGCCAGCCGCAAGACACCTCATGTGACAGTATGTGTGTGTGTATATATATATATATATATATATATATATATATATATATATATATATATATATAT
>JAPQNM010000044.1:22405977-22419386 GCA_029783475.1 Metacarcinus magister | reverse complement strand
TCCTTATGCTGAGATCTCCATTTTAGGGGATTTCAATGTTTACCACCAGCTTTGGCTTTCATCTTCTTTCACTGACCAACCTGGTGAAGAAACCGTCAACTTTGATATCCTTCATGACCTAGAGCAGCTGGTGTAGTTCCCTACCTGTATCCCTGAGCGCCTTGGAGACACGCCCAACATTCTTAATCTTTTCTTAACTTCCAACCCTTCAACCTACTCCGTTAAACTTTCCTCTCCGCTGGGCCCCTCCAATCACAATCTTATTTCCGTTACCTGCTCTATTACTCCAGTGCAGTTTCAGGACCCGCCTAAGCGGAGATGCTTCTGGCATTTCAACTCTCCTAAGTGGGAGGACCAAAGGCAGTACTATTCTGATTTTCCTTGGGATGATTATTGCTACCATGTCAGAGATTTTTCTCTTTGTTCCGAGCGCATAACAGAGGTGATTATCTCTGGCATGGAGCTATACATTCCTCATACTTTCTCTAATACAATAGATAAAAAGCTCTCGTTTAACTCTGCTTGTTCGCGTGTTGTCAAAGATAGAGAGGCGGCTCACAAACGGTACCGTAGCCATCCATCTGCTGAAACTCATGCCCTATATATTTCTGCCGTAATCATGCCAAATCTATTCTCCAACTTATTAAAAACTCTTTCATCAATAGAAAATGTTAAAATCTTTCCAATTCTAACTCTTCTCGTGATATTTGGCATCTAGCCAATAATATCTTTAACAGTTTTACTTCTTCATCTTTCCCTCCTTTACTTCAACCAGATGGCTCCACAGCTGTCTCTTCTTTCTCTAAAGCTAAACTCTTCGCTCAAACCTTTGCTACCAACTCTACTTTGGATGATACTGGGAATATTCCTTCTACTCCTCCACCCTCTGACTACTTCATCCCTAAAACTAAAAGTCTTCATTATGACGTTTTCCATGCCCTCTCTGGCCTTGATTCTCGGTAAATGTCAAAATCTTTCCAATTCTAACTTTTCTCGTGATTTTTGGCATCTAGCCAATAATATCTCTGACATTTTACTTCTTCATCTTTCCCTCCTTTAAATCAACCAGATAGCTCCACAGCTATCTCTTCTTTCTCTAGAAATGAACTCTTCGCTCAAACCTTTGCTACCAACTCTACTTTGGATGATACTGGGCATATTCCTCCTACTCCTCCACTCTCTGACTACTTCATCCCTGAAATTAAAATTCTTCCTTATAACGTTTTCCATTCCCTCTCTGGCCTTGATTCTCAGAAGGCTTACGGTCCGGATATAGTCCCTCCTGTTGTTCTCAAAAACTGTGCTTCCGAACTCGCTCACTGCCTGGTCAAACTCTTTCGTCTGTCTCTCTACTTCTACTTATCCTTCTTGCTGGAAGTTTGCTCACATTCAACCTGTCCCTAAAAAGGATGACCGCTCCAAGCCTTCTAACTACCGCCCTATAGCTTTGACTTTTTGCCTTTCTAAAGCCTTTTAGTCTGTCCTTAACAACCTTCTCTCTGATTGCAGTATGGTTTCCGTAAAGGCCGATCTACCGGTGATCTTCTTGCTTTCCTAACAGAATCTTGGTCATCCTCTTTTAGGGGACTTCGGTGAAACCTTCGATAGAGTCTGGCATATATCTTTAATTTTTAAACTACCCGCCTACGGATTCTCTCCTTCTCTCTGTACCTTCATCTCCAATTTCCTTTCCGACCTGGGGTGTAGAGGGAACCAGGAGGCGTAGTACCTTTGACTTGAGAGCAGTCGCTTCCCTCTTTTGGAGGCTCTTGAGGCACCGGTCGTCACTGGTTCCCCAACTCTCACTTGTGGCTCCAAGCGCCACACTATCTCGACTGATAGGCTGAACCAAGTGAGGAGCCCACGTCTTTGTGGGTTAGTGAAGCTTTAAATTAGTAGTAAAATTCGAAGCCAAATATGACCACGTTGTTGCGGCGCCATGGTTTAAATTATTTAATCATCATCATCATCCTTTCCGACCGTTCTATTGCTGCTGTAGTGGACGGTCACTGTTCTTCTCCTAAAACTATCAACAGTGGTATTCCTCAGAGTTCTTTCCTATCACCCACTCTCTTTCTATTATTCATCAATGATCTAAATCTGACTCAATGCCCTATCCACACGCCCAACCCAACAAGAATTGAATGACTCAAGGCGAGATGCTATAGGACGCCTAACTTCTGATTTTTCACTAGTTTCTGATTGGGGCAGAGCAAACCTAGTTTGTTCGATGTCTTCTATTACTTCTCCATCTATTCCATGTATTTCTCTCTCCATTCTTGCCAACTCACATCTTCTTTTGAACCACTCTTACCCAGGCTTAAATTCATTTGCATTTTTGGCACATGTGTGTGTGTGTGTATATGTGTGTGTGTGTGTGTGTGTGTGTGTGTGTGTGTGTGTGTGTGTGTGTGTGTGTGTGTGTGTGTGTGTGTGTGTGTGTGTGTGTGTTTATGTGTAAACTCAAAGAATACTTACCTTTTCCATACATGAGGCTCTTTGAGGAAGTCAGCCGCAGCCCTGGGCCTTCTCTTCTTCACTGAGATCAACTGGAACACAGTCAGTCTCTCCCTCAGTCGCAGCCACACTGGATGTTCCACAAGCCTTCAGCAGCAACCGCCACCACCGTGTACCTGAAGAATCCAGAATGTGGCAACATGATACACATAAATTGGTTATTATTAATTATGGTCATATGTGGCCAGTAGAAAAAAAGATATACTGTATTTTTACAGACGTATCAAATTACATAAATGAAAGTTTGTCTAGATGTGTTATATAAAATATGTAATAATAGTACTATAATGTTATGATAAATAAAAATGTGTTATAATGATAAAATAACGCGCCACATACAAGATATTATTTCCCTGTTATGAATACATTTTAGATTTTTAAACTATCACTTATATATATATATATATATATATATATATATATATATATATATATATATATATATTTATATATATATATATATATATATATATATATATATATATATATATATATATAACTATATAGTGTCAAGTTCTTAACAAGTAATTGTGTTCTATTAATGTATTATTGTGTTGTATTAGTCGTTCACTCGAGTCCCTTATCACTTCCCTTGTGTAACTACCAGCCATGCTTCACTAGGTCTCTGCCTGAAGCTCCTACTCAAGCTCTTGCTCTCAGCGCTCGAAACAAACCGGGCTTCACACGAGTTTATATAAGGCCCTACGTTAGCTATAAGCGACCCACACAGTTCGAGCTGAGACACGGCAATGTGCTAACCGCACCTGTCCTACTAGCTGTGAACGAAAAAGGTATATATGACGGCCAATTAGGTGTAGAAAATAAATAAAGCTGGATGTCCACCTGTCCTCAAATTAAAGACTTATGCCAGACTCTATCGAAGGTTTTCGAAATGTCAAGGCCGAAAGCAAAGATTTCACCGAAGTCCCTAAAAGAGGATGTCCAAGATTCAGTTAGAAAAGCACCAGTAGACCGGCCTTTTCGGAAATCATACTGGCAATCAGAGAGAAGGTTGTGAGCTCCATCCGGACTGTAAGCCTTACGAGAATCAAGGCCAGAGAGGGAATGGAAAACGTTATAAAAATAAATTTTAATTTTAGGGATGAAGTAGTCGGAGAATGGAGGAGTAGGAGGAATATGCCCAATATCATCCAATGTAGAGTTGGTAGCAAAGGTTTGAGCGAAGAGTTCATCTCTAAAGAAAGAAGAGACAGCTATGGAGCCATCTGGTTGAAGTAAAGGAAGGAAAGATGAAGAAGTAAAATGTCAGAGATATTATTGGCTAGATGCTAGAAATCACGAGAACAGTTAGAATTGGAAAGATTTTCTATTAATAAGAGTTTTTATTAATTATTATGTTGCGCTGCAGACCAGCGCACATCATCAACTTGGCGCATATACAATTGTTAATATTTGTTGTTGAAATCTTTTTGTTAAAGTTGGAGAATAGATTTGGCATGTTTACGGGCAGAATTATAAAGGGCATGAGTTTCAACTGATGGATGGCTACGGTACCATTTGAGAACCGCATCTCTATCTTTAACAGCACGAGAACAAGCATAGTTAAATCAGAGCCTTTTAGCTTTAGTATCAGAGAAAGTGTGAGGAATGTATGACTCCATGCCAGAGACAATCACCTCTGTTATGCGCTCGGCACAGAGAGAATGATCTCTGACACGGAAGCAATAATCATCCCAAGGAAAATTAGTACTGCCTTAGGTCCTCCCACTTAGCAGAGTTGAAATGTCAGAAGCACTTCCGCTTAGGCTGGTCCTGAGGCCGCAATGGAGCGATTGTCATCGTAGGAGCCCAAAGGAGAGGAAAGTTTGATAGAGTAAGCTGAAGGGTTTGAAGTTAGGAAAAGATCAAGAGTGTTGGGCGTGTTTCCAAGTAAAGTATTAAGTGGGGGCACACGCTGTAGTTGCGTGTAGCTGCGGGTGCTCACATCCCCTTACATAGGCCTTTAAGCCTGTGGTGAAAATCAATCCGTTACCGCTGGACACAGAGCCACTGTGACATCCAACTCATACAAAAATAAACTGACATTAATCAAACAGATAAAACTTTTCCTTCTCCATCACGATAACAACCAAAAGTTACCAGACGCAAAAAACAAACAAAAATACAACAATAAAAAAACATACTTAAGGAAAAGGTAAATAGTAAGGCGCTGCACTGTCTGACGAGGAGGCGAGGAGGAGGAGGAGGAGGCACCTACTCCCACCCTCTCGTCAGGTCATCCAAGGCATCCGGCCACTTCACTTATCGATGAATTAGCCACACGAAGTCGTTAAGGTGCCGCTGAAGACCTCGCATCCCTCCCTAAATTGCTTAAAACTCTCTACCCCCAAAGCGTTAAGAATCCGTGGAAGGAGGGAAGCGGCGGAGGTTTCCCTAGGTACCCATCTATCTACCAACTCTTTTGGGAAGATGAACAGCGGGGTGAGCTGTGCGCCGCCTTCCTTTGTCCGGGATCGAACTCGGGTCAGCGGATTCGTAGTCAGACGTTCTAACCACTGCACCACTGAGGCTCCAAGGCGATCAGGGATACGGGTAGGGAATCGCACCAGCTGCTGTAGGTCATGGAGGATAGCAAAGTTGAAGGCTTGTTTACCAGGATGGTCAATAAAAGAGGATGAAAGCCAAAGCTGGTGGTGAACATAGAAATCTCCAAGAATGGAAATCTCAGCATAAGGAAAGTGGGATAGAACGCACTCCACTTTGGAAGTCAAATAGTCAGAGAATTTTACATAGTCAGAGGAATTCGGTGAGGGATATAAAGCACAGATGAATTTAGTTAGAAAGTGACATTGAAGTCTTAGCCAGGTGGTAGACAATTCTGAAGATTCAAGATATAGAGACGAAAGTAAGTAATGTCGTTACGCACATATACGCAACAGCCAGCTTTGGATTGCAAATGAGGATAGAAAAAGTAGGAGGGAACAGAAAAGGGGCTGCTGTCAGTAGCCACAGACAACTCTGTTTAAGTTCAAAAGAGAAAATGAGGTTTAGTGGAAGAGAGGTGGTGTTCCACAGATTAGAAATTAGATCTAAGGCCACAAATGTTGCAGAAATCAACAGAAAAAGTATTAGAGGAAGTGTCAATACACCCCAGGTCATCAGCTGAGGGGAAATCCGACCTAGGGACCTTTGTGGTCTTCTCTCCAGATGGGGACTCCAAGGTTGGGCGTTGTGAGGCCATTATAATAAATTTTGAGTTAAAAGAGTGTAAAAGTGTAAGTTGCATGTAATGTTATGTAAGTAGTAGTAGAAGTTGTTTTTAGAGGGCGGGCTGCAGCTTCTCTCTTGTGTAAGTGAGACACTAAGGGAACCGGGAAGGTAGGACACGGGGAATCTCTAAGTCCGCAGCACCGCCTACATCCCCGTAAGTACCTCTCCTGGAATAGTCCAGGCGGCAGGTGTCTACTACTAATAAGATAAGATCCAATAAGATCCATGTGATTCAATGAGGGTGAACCACATTGAGTGCTTCAAACAGTTAAGGAGACTATTTTGCAGGCTTGAAACTATTAGTTTTCTACAGACATAAGGCCTAAAGACGTACCTGTGAGAGTTTGGTTGTTGCACTCAACTTGGGGCGAGGGATTCTCAAGGTCTGGAGTGTTGGAAAGCTTTTTAGTTTGGCGTACTCTTCGATCATGTCTATTCCAGAACGTCAACCTGTACAGCTGTTGAAGAAATACATGGAAACACATATTATGAAAATGATAAATAGAGTCCAGTATGTATGCTATGTGTGCTGTCAAGTAGAAACCATTCACAACATTAGATCAACAAAAATATCATTCCTAAACCGAAGGAAACTTTGATTAACAACACTGACCCTCTCTGCTGGTATGGGTTTTGTGACGAGGGAAACAATGTAGGCCACCACCACCGTGGTCCACCAGCTCAGCAGACAAAAGTGCATGTAATGAACATCCCCCACCAATTTCTTGATAAAGGTTGGCCGTAAGTCTGGTTTATCTGTACATGCACCACCTTTCGTCAATATTAGCTTTCAACTATAAACAATAATTCAACAATCACTAAAAAGCAAATACTCACACACGAATATTACGATCAACAAACAACTTAACAACATTTAAATATAAATAATTTTTTTACACTAAAAAAGGAGAAAATCATTCCAATGGCGATGTGGAGAGAGGGTACAGGGTTACAGAAACCAACCTGAGCCACAAGGAGGAATGGTATAGGAGAATTCGGCCACGAAACGCGCAATTCCCATTATCAGCCCAGTCACCAGGCCCCAGAAGGCGCCCTGTAAACATCATGTGATCATCATCGTAAGAAGGTCATCAACTATTAACACCAGAGTGCTAACTTTACATTATTATGAATCATCACTCTATTTCACCCAAATAGTGTTCTTCACCCACACCCACCTGCTCATTAACTCTCGGGCAGAAGAGGGCAAGGACGAAAAGGGCACAAATGGGAGAGCAGAGGATGGAAATAATAGTGTTGATGTAGTTGAAGAGCTCCGAATTTCCAGAGTTCCTGTGTGAACAACAAGAATTATAAGGCATATCAAGCATTTGTCGCACAAGGAATACTATGAAAAACTAAGAAAATCATGAATCCATCACATCATCTACTATTTCTCCGCCGCCTCCTCCTCTTCCTCCTTCCTATAACGTTACTAATGCTAGCTCTACGGAACGATTCAAATTTCAAACTTCTATGTTATAATCCTAATAATATTTCGACGATAATTGTTGAATGATAAATTTTCTTACAACATTTTATAGTTACTATAATTTGATAAACTATTTCTTAAGACATCAATTGTATATTTGGGTGGTGTGGCGTCATGAAGTTATTGTAATCAATAAATCCATCTAGTTTCTATTCCTTTTTTTCCCTCCATCTTCTGCACCTCCATCACCTTGTCCTCTTTCTACTTCTCTTCCGATCCTCATTCTGATTTTCTTCCTCCTCAGTCTCCATCTGACCTCTCTTGAGTGTCTATTTGACCTCTCTCAAATACGGACGTGATAGCTGCTGCTATCATTAACTTGCCACATAAATACCCATATTGACTCCAAGGCTATGCACTCTTTACTATCCTTACGCTCTAAACATTATACACAACTCTTTGCACATACATTAGTGATACACCTTGTAGAAATTGTCAACAAATTTTTGTATGTAAAGATTATATGTAACCATAAAGACTTCCTCTTACAGTTTCGCACATTATCATTGATTTAATCTTACTCTTTGTTTGCTTGTTCTTTGTAGTGTTCTTTAGTGACCCCTTCTTTTCCTTATATTTTGCATTTTGCTGCTTGTATTTTGCTCGCTCAAAAATCTGACCTTGAACATTTTTAACCTGATTTACGTTACCTAGAAATCGAACATTGCCTGATCCGTTTGAACTATAATCCATATACCTGATGACTCATACATTATTTTAATCCTTTTCTAGACATATATCATTACTGTTTCACTTGACAGTGTTCGTCTATCTTGTTGTTGGTGGTGTTTTAGGGCTGTGACGGTCTATTAGACCCTATTCGCCCTGTTCGTCTATCTGCCTCTGACCCTTTTTTCGATAATTACATTATTAATCCTTTCTCCCTTTCTGCAGTCAACATACAATAAAGATGTCACCCAAATGCGATGTATGTGATGGGCGTTTCACCGCAAATTTCTTCTCCGACTTGTCAGCCTGTCGTCTGTGTATCTTACAGAAAGAGCACGATGAACTTAAGAAAAAAAAATTATGTTTTGCAGGAGTTTGTCACATCTAGGACACATTAGGAGGAGACAGTCGATTAGACTGCAATTACTTCCAGGAGAGTAGGCATCGGGAGGTGAGGAGGCGCTGCAAGCCTGCTGTTGACCATTCCCCTGCCATTCCTGACAATTTCCTTTCGTGTCTCACTAAAACAAGAAAGCAGTTGCAGCATGGTCTTTAAAGACATACTCTTCTTCTTTTATCCTGTGTTACATGCATGATACACACACACTCTTTAGAAAAAAAAAAATGGAAATGGTAAAAACACGCGCTGCCTCGGAGTCCCTATCTGGGGAGGGGACCAAAAATGTCCCCAGAACGGACCGCTCTCTTGATGGCGACCCCAGGTGTCTTGATAACTCCTTTAACTTTTTATACATCAATTTCTGCAACATTCGTGGTCTTAGATCTAATTTTTAATCTGTAGATCACCACCTCTCCTCCTCTAAACCTCATCTTCTTTTCCTCACCGAGACCCAGTTATCTGAGGCTACTGACAGCAGCCCTGTCACTCTACCACTAAATTGTTCTGTGCTGTTTATCGCTCTCCTAACTCCTCTGACTATGTAAAATTCTTTGAATATTTGACTTCCACAATGGAGCACAATCTTAACTAACTTTTCTTTTGCTGTGATCTCCATACATGGGGATTTCAATGTTCACCACCAGCTTTGGCTTTCACCTTCTTTCAATGACCAACTTGGTGAATAAGCCTTCAACTTTGCTATTTTCTATGATCTAGACCAACTGGTGCATCACCCTACTCGTATTCCTGACCGCTCTGGCAAAAAATCTGAAAAAGTTATCTGTACACTATTTAATGCACTTGCACGCCCTCAACACGAATATTGCATTCAGTTCTGGTCACCATACTATAAATAAGATATTGATAAGCTGGAGAGACTACAAAGTTACTAAAATGATTCCTAGATTGCGAAACCAGCCTTACAAAGAATGACTAAAGGAGCTGAACTTATTTAGTTTATCCAAACGTAGGCTACGAGGGGACTTTATTGAGGTATCTAAAATTCTGTGGTTTTGACAATATTAACGTAAATAACTATGTAACTACCGATCTCACAAGCACCACTCGTAACAATGGCTTCAAGATAATTGGCACGCGTTTTAGATCGAATGAAGCGAAGCACTTTTTCTTCAATAGAATCGTGAATATTTAGAATTCTCTACCAACACAAATAGTTAACAGTATAACAATTGAATAATTAAAAAAAAAAAAAATAGCATCTGATCACCAAATTGAGTATTTAATTCTTTTTTTAGTAATAGCTGTAGATTAGTGCTGTTATTTCTCACTATCCTATATAAATTCCATGATAGTTTGTTTATGGTACATGGCATCGCTTCCTCTTCCGGTCAGCTTCGGCTGTAGGGAGGTGTGGGTGGGGAGGAGTCTTCCACTTTGCTGTCATTTTGTCCATCAAGTAGATATTATAGTAGAAGTGTAGCCACACGGACAGCCTGGTTAGGTCCAGTAGGACTGTAGCTGTCTGTTCTTCCTTTGTACTCAATCTTACTAAGTGTCCTATCCACTAATATGCTGATGATTTTACCTTGCACTTTTCCACGTCTTTATCCAGACGTCCAAAACGGAAACAGGTAAATGATTCACTTGGAAACGCCACGGAGTGCCTAACTTCTGAACTTTCCTTAATTCCAGATTGGGGCAAAGAAAACCCTGTGTTTTTCAATGCCTCAAAAACTCAATTATTTCATCTATCCACTCGACAAAATCTTCCAGACAAGTATCCACTACAACGATGAAACACACCTGTCTTCTTCTACACTGAACATCCTTGGGATATCCTTTACTAAAACTATTAACTGGAAGTCTCATATCTCTTCTCTTGCTAAATCAGCTTCCAAGAAGTTAGGTGTCCTGTGTCGTCTCCACCAGTTTTTCTTCCCCTATCAGTTGTTGACTGAGTACAGGGGCCTTATTCGCCCCTGTATGGAGTACGCATCTCACGTATGGGAAGGCTCCACGTACACAGAGTTGCTAAACAAGGTTGAGTCAAAAGCTTTTCGTCTTATTGACTCCCCTTCTCTTACTGACTGTCTACCGATATTTTCATGCTAACTTCTCTTCTGAACTTGCTAGCTGCATGGCTCACCCCCTCCTGCGGCCTCGCCGCACACGATTTTATACTCACTCTCATCGCTATTCTGTCCACCCAATCTATGCAAGAGTTAACCAGTATCTTCCTTCTTTCTTCCCTTCTACTGGTAAATTCTGGAACTCCCTACCTGAATCTGTATTTCCACCTTCCTACGACTTAAAGTAATTTATGAGAGGATTATCAGTACACCTGGAACTCTAATTTGGCCTCCCTTTTTTTATTACTCTTACTTCTATAGGGAACCGGCAATCTCAGGTAGGCTTTTTTTTAATAACGGCTTGTATTGCCTTTGGCCAGTTCTCCAATAGTATAAGAAAAAAACATTAACATCGAAGTTTTACCACCCATTTTCTTACCTACACATCAGTTAAAGAGTTATACCGCTGTAACTACTACAAAACCAAGATGCTGTAAGTTTCCCTGAACGTAAGTTCGAACGAAAGTTTCTTTAATTTCAATGAGAAATAGTGTCTGATGAACTAATGATAAATAATTTTTACCCATCATGACTTGAAACGGGTTCAAGATCCTGACGGAAGAGGAACAAAATTACTATGCGACGAGACTTATCGACAAATCTATCGTTAGAGAGCAGCGAAACCCCAGCAAACGGATGTGCATGCCTGGAGGTCATTTTGACGATATTTCGGCAGCCTGCGATGAGGCAACCAGTCTGGCTGATAATAATACTGTTTCAATTGTTCATGCAGTCACAAATCACGTCTTGAACACCAGATCCGAGGAGCTGCTGGAAAAATACCGGGAGATGTTCAGCGGTATTCTTTCAGAAATCCTTCCCAGGAGTAGTGCACCCATAGCTTTCTACAATAGCACTAACAACCGCCTTAAGTCAATTTGTACAGAGGATTGTATCGATTTTATCAATTGCTGGGATGCCTTTTATAATAAACCTTTCCATTTCAAGAACGATGGCCTGTATCTTCAGTTGGAGCAGCTCGTCTTGGCAGGCTACTAAGTAACAAAGTTTCTGATTTCAGGAGAAAAAAAAAACAGTATGCAGCCTCGCTCATCCTCAGCTACGTAAATAACACCGCACGTAGTAAAACTAACGTGCAAAATTTCTTAAAAATTTGCATGCTTAACGCGTACAGCCTCAGAAACAAGTTTATAGATCTAGAAGTCCTTGCAACATCTGAGGAGCTCCATATTATTGGCGTATCGGAATCCTGGATAAACACAGACAATAGAGACTTCTTACCAGATTAAATATTGTTTAGCCGTTGTTAAGACAGCTAACAAACTAATTAGCTTCATCGAAGGAACTTTTGAGTACAAATCTGAAAAGGTTATCTTTACACTATTTAATGCACTTGTACTCCCCCATCTGGGATATTGTATTAATTTCTGGTCACCATACTGTAGGAAAGTTATTGATAAACTGGAAAGAATACAAAAAAAGGTTTTTCTTTTTTTCTACATCACAAACCGTTGGCGCCAATATAATAGGCTTTATGGAGGCTAATATGGACTGCACTTGCCCGTTATTTTGTATAGGATTTTTTTAGATTTGAATATGTTGAGAACGAGGGAGGCTACTGCTGCTACAGCTTCAAAAGCATATAACATTGTAAGTCCCGTCTGAGGACAGTATGGCAGCAACTTGAGTAATCTTTGACCACTCGACGGTGATACCAAAGAAAGGAAAGTGGCCAGCGGATATCGGGACTCAAACCCAGGAACCTAGGTTCGCATGCCTGAACGCTAACCACTGTACTAATGCAAAATCATCCCTAGATTGCGAAACAAGCCTTACAAAGAACGACTAAAAGAGCTGAACTTATTCAGTTTATCCAAACGTAAGCTAACAATAACATAATTGAATTATCTAAGGAAAACTTGATAAGCACTTAAAATCCGTTCACCAAATCGAGTATTTCATTCATGTATAAAATTTATATTTCTATTCTATTTGATTTTTTAAAAAGTTAGCAATAGCATAGCGTAGATTACTCCGCTTTTCTCACTTTTTTTACACAAATTCCATGCTTATTTGTCTTTACTACATGGAATCGCTTCCAGCTAGTATCTGCTGGAGGGAGGGGTGAGTGTAGAGGAGCCTTCTATTTTGCTGTCCTTGTGTCTCTATCAAGTAGATATTATAGTACTAGCGTAGCCACACGAACAGCCTCGTTAGGTTATTTTATAGGACTGTATCTGTTTGTTTTTCTTTTATAGTCCTCCTCCTACTCCTCTTCCAAAAACTACTGCTACTCCTATTACTACTTCTACTACTACTACTACTATTACTACTACTACTACTACTACTACTACTACTACTACTACTACTACTACTACTACTACTACTACTGCTACCACTACCACTAAGCTACTACTGCTACTACTTCTACAAGTAAAAACCACAACAACTACTACAACTTCTATTACTTTTTTTTCATTTTTACATTAGAAGGGTAACGGGCAAGGGAAAACAAAAATAGGTTAAAAAGACCCTGTAAAGAGGACAGAAGGAGAAATAGAGGCAAGGGGTGTAGGTCTAATTTAGCGTGAGAGGTATTTTTATACTCCTCTTGTGAAAGAGTTCAAGTCAGGCAGGTGGAAAAACAGACAAAGGAAGAGAGTTCCATAGCTTACCAGTATATGGGATGAAAGAGTGAAGATACTGGTTAACTCTCGCATTAGAAAGATGGACAGAATAGGGATGAAAAGAAGTAGAAAGCCTTGCGCAGCCAGGTCGAGGGAAGGGTGGAGGCATGCAGTTCGCAAGTTCAGAAAAGCAATCAGCATGAAAATAGCGATAGAAAATAAATAAAGATGCAACATTGCGCCGGTGACTAAAGAATCAAGACTGTCAGTTAGAGGAGGACAAATGATGATACGAAAAGCTTTAGACTTGTAGCAGTGTCCCCTTAAGAATGCACGCCGACACACAGAGAACTGCGCCCTTGTAAGGCACACTATTTTATTTTATATACATAAATTTTATTTTCATAACTTCTCATGTATAT
>JAPQNM010000044.1:22385427-22402595 GCA_029783475.1 Metacarcinus magister | reverse complement strand
GGCGGGTTACTACAGTGGTGGCAGCGAAAGCATGGGATGTAACTGTGTTGAGTTAGTCTAAGATAGAACAAAAAAGAGCCTCGATCGTCTATGTCAATTGATCTAGATTAAAATAAAACAATAATTCATTGTCCCCCTGAAGAAAAAAAACTTCAATTACAAACCCAGAATGTAAAACAGTCGGAGAGGGCGCGCAGAAAAGAAGATAATACAGTGGGAAGTGTAGAACATTATAAAATAAGTAAAGAATTTGGTCTGATCGCAGCAGAAGTAAAAATAAAAACCCAAGATTAAGGATATACAAAGGTGACGGCTATGATAGACACAGGAGCTAGTGCAAGCTTAGTAGAACAACAATTTTTAGCAGAAAGAAAAATAGCAGAAAGCTAATTACAAAAGAAGCAGTAGAGATCTTTGCAATAAATCAGGATCGTTTAAGAAATGAAGGGAAAGTAGAAGTCATGATCCAAGTTGGCACAGAAATAATCCGACAGGAGATGATATTAGTGAGTCACTACAAATTACCAACACCAATAGTACTGGGTGTAGATTACCTAAAACAAAATAAGGTAGAGTTAACTCATGAAGGACACTGGATGTATACGTGTCTCCATTTTGGTCTAAGAGATGCTCCTAGTTGCTTCCAGCGGGTAGTTAACACTGTTTTAGCAGGATTAATTGGTACAACGGCACAAGTGTACCTAGACGACATCGTGGTTCAAGGAACCGACCTTCCAAAACACAGAAAGTTTAGAACAAGTATTCGAGAGGCTAAGATCTGCAAAACTAACGCTTAAGCTAGAAAAATGTGAATATTTCAAAGCGGAAGTAGAATATTTGGGTCACGTAATAAGTGCAGATGGACTCAAACCTCAACCCTCCAAGGTAGAAGCTATTAAATTAAGCACCTGTGCCTAAAACTGTGCGAGAATTACAGTCTTTCTTAGATATGATAAATTACTATAGAAAATTTATATCAAGTTATTCAATGGTAGCAAGACCATTGACTAAATTATTAAGCGGAAAGAAAGGGCCACACAGGAAAAATTATAAGACTCCAATAGAATGGAATGAGGCTGCCCAAGAGGCATTTGAAAAATTGAAGACGGAGTTAACAGAGAAGATAATATTAAAATTCCCTGACTTCACCAAATACTTCATATTAACGACTGATGCGTCAGACCACTTACGTTTTTCAGCAGAACGCTGACTAATGCAGAAAGTAAATATCCTGTGATAGAGAGAGAAGCACCAGCGGTGATTTATGGGCTACAAGTAAACAGACCTCTATGTCTGGGTTATCATATAGAAATATGGCTGCTGAGTAAAGCAACGCCAAGTGGCAGAATAGCGAGATGGCAAACACTGTTGTCCGAGTATGATTTTAATGTTACTTACCTGCCAGGGAAAGAGAATCCAGTAGCAGATTTTCTATCCAGAATGAGGAAAATAGAAGAAATCGAATTAGAGGATTCTAGAGATAAATTGATGATGGTAGGAGCCATTACAAAACTTAAAGAGAAACAGGAACAGGAACAGGAACCCTTAGAATAGAGTATAGAAGAAATAAAAAGGTTACAAAATATCGACAGAGGTTATAAGATAATAAAAGAGATGATAAAAGCAGGCGCTGAGACGGAAGCAATAGCAGAAAAAATGAGAGAAGAAAAACAAAACACGAAATTACCCCTAGGAGATTTAAGATTAGAGAGTGATGTATTATACAAGGAAGTCACTAGTCCCTATGGAGAGAAAGCAAAAGCAGTAGTACTACCTTTCGAGTACGTTCTCAAGGCGTTAAACTTGGCTCATTCGTTGCCAACTGCAGGGCACGGAGGGGTTAAAGTTACGCTGAACAGGGCGCAGAAACTTGCTTTCTGGCCGGGAATGAAAAGAGATGTAGAAGAATATTGCAAAAAGTGTACGGTATGTTGCAGATTTAAAAATATAGGGAATACATACCCTGCACCTTTAAGGCACTATCCTGACGTGAGCGCACCTTTCGAGCGTATACACATGGATCTGGTAGGACCCGTGGGTACATCCGATAAAGGAAAGAAGTACATTCTTACTGTAATAGATGTATTTACACGATTCCTTATAACGGCGTCACTAAGGAGCAAAGAAGCAGGAGAGGTAACACGAGCTTTCTATAAGAACGTAGTATGTATGCATGGTGTCCCGAGAACCGTGGTCACAGACCAAGGAGGAGAATTCGTTAATCAAATATTTGATGGAATTGCAGTGCAATTAGAGATGAAGCATGCAACAGTTACGGCATATCGACCTTCTGCAAATGGAATAATAGAAAGAGCAAATTATACCCTCGTGAACTCTAGTTGAGAATAATCGAGCGATATGGGATGAAATGCTTCCGGTGGCGACACAAGCCTACAATACAGGGTATCACAGAGTGATAAGAGACAGCCCATACTACCTTCTACACTTAAGAGACCCTAACATTCCCCATAAAATGTTAGAGGCAGAGCGAAGGCCATGGTATAATGTAGACGAGTACAAACAAGAGATGGCCGTAGTAGCCAAAAAAGTATACGAAAGATGCGCTGCGTATCTTGAGGAAGGACGCGAAGAAATGGAGAGAAATTATAAAAAAAACTACCAAGATTAAACCCTTAAAAATTGGGGATAGAGTATATGTAAAACATATACAAGTCAAAGGAGAGAACAAGAAACTACAACCATTATATGACGGGCCATATAGAATAATCAGAGTAATAAGTGAAGTAGTCATGAAGCTGAGAAATATTAGAACAAGTAAAGAAATCACGATACATACAGACAGGATGAGAGTAATTCCTGAAGAGAGCATAACCGTTAGAGAAAATGAAAGAGTAAGAAAAGCTTACCCATTACATGAGTCAAACTATGAGGAGTTGATTTACCCTGAATATGTACAAGAAGGAGAAATAGAGAATCAAAGACAAATAAAGAAACAAGGAGAGATAGGTGCAGAGGTGACAGCTCCAGAGCTAGAAAGAGATAGAGAAGAAGTCCAAGAAGGACCAGATAATGAGCAAATAAGACAGGAATCTGAAGATTCGTATAACCTCCGATCGAGAGGTAGAGCACCTGAACTTCCTCATATAATGCCAAGCCCATTAGAATACGAGAAGAGCTAAGACGGTTGTTTCTTACAGATGTGTATCCTACTGGGAGCATCGGCAAATCAACCTACGCAAGAAACTACAATTCGAGCGGGAATGTGTTTTACTCCGGTGTTTAGAATTCTCTTGACGGGAAGACAATATGTTATTCCTTTTGATCTACGGTCCCAAGACTTGCAGAATCCACTGATACATGCTAGAAATATGACAGCAGAGGTAGAGTGGAATGTGGAAAATATGAATAATAGTTATCAAGTAGTAGCTTCGTTGAAAAGAACTTTGCATAACTTTGATAAAGAGTTTGAGAAACTATTTGTAGATACCAACGAGTTCTTAAGATATATTGTAGGAGCTGATCCTAAGCCATATAGAGTAAAAAGAGGTGCCTTCAATATATTAGGATCCATCTCAAATGTGCTGTTTGGTACAGCAACCCAGGAACAAGTAGATGAAATACATAATAAGATGCAGATAATGGATAGATTGATAGAAAAGGAAAGAGTGATGTTAAATGTTCACTTCAGTACTTTAAATATGACTATTAGAGAGATGCGTTCGATGGAAACAGCGTTATCTAAACTGCAAGAAGCTTCAGCCTTGTCAAACAGAATAATAAGACAATTTCCTACTCAAACATTAACAATAGAAGGAGAGCAAAGAATGCTCGAAGCTCTGATGAATCTAGAACTTGCGTTGATTGCACTCAGCAATGATAATATTAATTTGAAGGTAGGACTCTTAGCATTGTTGCAAACACGAGTGACCCCAGCAATAATCTCAGATGAAGTGTTATTAAGCATCTTAAACGAGGCGTCAATAAGACCGCCGGGACTATTATTCCCGCCAGTACCAGAATATGTAGCATTATATAGGGATGTAATAAGAGTTACCTCTAGAACCACAACCCAGCCCGGCTCACACAGCTTCTATTTCACTATACCTATGAGAGGAAATCCGGTAGACACTTCTGATGTCTTCCAGATAGACTCCCTTTCTTATGCGCTCCCAGGAGCAAATTATTATGTACAGAATAGGCCTGTTGCAAAGTATATAGCAATAAGTGAAGATAGGAATACTTATTTCTTGATAAATAATTTTGAGCACTGTAGTAAACATGATAATCTGTTTTTATGTCCACCTGTAGGACCAGTGTATGAATCAACAACAGATAACTGTGAGTCAGCAGCATTTTTAGGAAAACCCTTGGCAGTGACCCTATGTGAGTCGTATATAGTAAAAACTTTCCCTCCAATTTTTATTAAGGGACAAGGGCATTGGACTTTTTCCACAAGTAGCCCCAGTCTCCAAGACTAAGCAAATAGTAAATGGGACGGATGTACTCACACTAGGTCAAGGTTGTAGCGCGCATAGCCAGTCGCTCACACTTCCAGCTCATGATACGATCGCCAAGCACCCTCCACTCACCATAATGAGGCCCACGTTGGAAGTCGACATAGTAATTCGGCCGACCGAACTTGAGTGGCTACAGAATGTTTCTCACCTGTCATCCTTTGACAGCAGCCGACTACCTGTTCCTCTATCTGATTTGATGGCAAATCTACAGCCTATATTGCCAGAAGTGCAGCCACAACCCTTCTCTACACCCACTTGGATCCTAGTATTAATTGTAGTCCTGCTGGTAGTAGTGGTTGTTGCTGCGTGTGCTAGTAACTACTATGTTATGCTACGCCCACGAAGAACAATGAAACAAGAGGCGTGGCAGCTGATGACCGTACGGAGAAAGAAGGCGCCAGCCCCCCCACGACCTCAGGGACGAGGTCTTTTGGAAAAGGGAGTAATGTTGGAACCCAAAAGTAATAATTGTGAAACATATGATGAAGAAATTAATGAAGGAACAAAGGATACAGAGCAAGGAACTAGAATTACGAGAGGCCCCATGAGAGCCCCAGCTGCAAATTTCCTAAAGGATAAGGTTTTCAAAACACAAACATTCATCAATGTTGGTTCGGTTAAAAGCCTCGGAGGTCCACCCCCCCCTACCTTCCCACGGAGAAAAATAAACAGATCGTTAGCAGGAGGAAAGGTTCACGCGAGTCCCTCACGCTCACGGGATGCGACCACTTATTAGTTAAGAGACGAGCCTAACACCCGCGCACATCTGGATTACATCACTGGAGCTGAACGCGAGAGAAAGAGGCACAGGAGGATCAGAATTAACTTGGACGTGGTAGAGAGTAGACATACTTTGAGAAGACTCTCTTAGACCCACGCCAGCTCGACTTGCAGTAGAAATAAGACATACAGCAAGATTAAGAAACAAGAAGGGAATACCAGAGCCCAAGAAGAACCTCAGAAATATTACAAGATACACTACAGGGTAATAAGAAGGAAGAAGAGCCCTAGCAACGAGAAGAGAAGAAATAAGAAAATAGAACAAAGAAGAATACGGATTAAAGATACAGAAGAAATCCTTGTGAAGAAAGAATACAGAGTATTAAGAAGGAAGAAGAACTCTGAAAAGGATATAAGAAGGAAGAAGCATCCTTACACAAGATTACCAGGAAACAACAGACGAGGGCCTAAAGGACAAGACGTCAACGGAGGACATGTTGCTGTATTTCGTGAGTAGAAGTTGAAGAGTCGAGCTGGCTTGCATATATATTGTCAAGGGTCCAAGAGGTATAGTTAGGATTGATTTAATTAGGATCATTTTAATAGGATTGATTTAGCTAGGATATATGTAAGAAGTGAATCGTAGTTTATTGTATAACACGGATCACAAGTAGAATAGGAAAGCGACGTAAAAGAGAGAAGTAACGGAAGAGTACAAGAAGTACTATATTATAACTTGAGAATAAATCTAAAGATAATACAACCTTATACATCCCTGAATTCACGTTTCTGAAGAGAAGACGTTATCTGTTGCCCTATCTTCCTTAGAATATTATTCTTGAGGATCCTTGGAATAACACGTCCAAGAAATCATCAAAAGTTGTATTCAAGTAATTACAGCTTGCCTGATAGAAGTAAGTAAGTAATTGTTAGTGGAAGGGCGGGTTACTACACCAGTATGAACGAGACCAGTATGAACAAGACCAATTGTGAGGAACTGCACCTGGCTCGTTCCCTCCTTTTAGTGGTTGAACTACCACTCTAGTCTGCCGGCGCTAGTTCACCTCTCCAACTACTTGTTCGCCGGCTTCCCCGCCACTACCCCACCCACTTGTCCATGGGTAGGGGTGTAGTCTAACCAAGGCAAGCTCCACGCCGCGGGACCGGGGACAGACAGACCGCCTGACCTCTCTCACCTGACAACACCTCCCACCTACTGCTGGTTCTCAACATTCCTGAAGGCATTTCTGGAGACTTGGGCTCCCTTCCAGTGTTCCCTTCAACTGTACCTACACCATTCGACAATCCCTGCTACCTGAAGTGATATCTACGTTGCCGAGTGTTGCGCGCATCTCACCCTCCAGGCAGCTGTTCAGTGAGTTATTGGGTGCCATACCCCTGCTCTGGTAACTGTGTACGAGCAGATCGTCGTTGGTGATTTGTTTTGGTTGTTAGCCTGCTGATTGCTATTATTTTGTGTGTAAATATATTCGGGGTATCATACTCCATAACTTTTCTTCCCCACAACTCTCTAGAATCATAATATTAATTGGTAGTCACCTCGGCCCTGACACCAATACAAACAAGACCAGTATGAACAAGACCAATATGAACGAGACCAGTATGAACGAGGCCAGTATGAACGAGGCCAGTATGAACGAGACCAGTACAAACGAGACCAGTATGAACGAGACCAATACAAACAAGACCAGTATGAACGAGACCAATATGAACGAGAGCAATACAAACGAGACCAGTATGAACGGGACCAGTATGAACGAGGCCAGTATGAACGAGACCAGTATGAACGGGACCAGTATGAACGAGGCCAGTATGAACGAAACTAATATGAATAAGAAGAAAAAGATATACTTTAACATTGGTTTATGTATCATAAATCAAACTGGAAATTATTTCACTGTAGAACGATGTGGTGCACTTTATTCCCAACACAACATATTGATATACTTACAAAGCTCTATCACAAGAAGTCATAATGTATGTTTGTAGGGAGACGGTATAGCGAGACACTCACCTGGTCAGTACACCAGTACCACACCTGCGTGATGGCCATGCCGAAGGTCATACCCAGCCAAGGGTAGTCGTTAGTGTCGGGGCCCATGGGACGCAAAATATGCATATAATAGGGTGACGGCTGCCCACATGACCGATTGTGGGCGTCCATGGCCAGCACCGTGGGGCTGGCGTAGGGAAATTTCTCCACTAAGCTGGTGTAGCCACCCACTGCATAGAAAGCTGAAACATACTATCAAAATATACTACAACTATCACTACATTCCTACAATTATCATTAAGCAAAATAAACCAGTGGCACAAGGCTGAACTTTTTTGGAAAAACATAAGTTGTGTGTGGGTGTGTGTGTGTGTGTGTGGTGTGTGTGTGGTGTGTGTGTGTGGTGTGTGTGTGTGTGTGTATGTGTGTATGTGTGTGTGTGTGTGTGTGTGTGTGTGTAATAATGATAACAATAACAATAATAATAATGATAATACTAATAATAATAATTAATAATAATAATAATAATAATAATAGAAATAATTATTATTTAATAATGATAATGATGATAAAATTAGTAATAATAATAATAGTAATAATAGTAATAATCATAAACGGTTTATTTGAAATTTCAGCTATAAGCTGAAAATATACGTTTAATATTACTTAATTCTGATTATGAAGAGTGGAAAACTTTTCTTTTTAACATATGAGAGTATAGTCAATCAATTAGCATTATTTTTGTAATAGGTATTGCGTTGTGGGTCTAGTACAGTCCCGCAGGTCCGCTTTACGACCTTGTCCTGCCGCCAGCGCTGTTGTGACAATGGAGGCCGAGGATGCACTCTAGCCTGTGTAGCGTACACACTTGCGAGCAGCTCATGTGCGAGAACCCCATCTTCTTTAAGGGTTGGGGAGGTGTAGCCTGTAGGAGGCCAACGCGACGAGGCGGTTGACGTAACGGTGAAGGAGGCAGATGACACAGGGTGTTGGATGGAGATGCAGCTGTGTGGGTGGGATGGTGGTCTGGAGAAGGGTCAACAAACAGAATAGCCCCGATAGGCATCTCGCATGGTCACAGCCAGTCAGGTTAAAACACGTTCACCCACTCTATTTCCCTGTTGGTCATTCTTTATAGTTCTTAAAGTCTCTTTGTGGTTTAATTTTATTCACTGTGCTTTGCGTTTATTCCAAGTTCAATCAATCAATCATTGGGGACATACGCCAAGAAGCACGTCGCCTCGCCAACCCTCCAACGCCAGCTCTGGCGATCACCCCGCGCAAGTCCCTATGCAAGCCCCCTTCCCATACTAATTAACTCCCAACAGGAAGTATCGACTTGCCCCAGCTACGAATTTTGTGGGCGCTCCCTTGGACTCCTCCACTCCGGATTATCTTTTTCAGAAATAACCGGAGAAACAGGATCAGCTTCTGGGTAACGTGCTACATGCCCGTATACCCCATGATACTGCGAAGGCATTTATTACCAAAGACATCAATTTGCCTCTTCAGATTGGTGTTCAGTGTGCATGTCTCTGCTATTACAGTAAGACAGGGATCACCAGCGATTTGAAGATTCGAATCTTTTTCCGTCTGCACAGGTACCGACAACGCCAGATACTCGTGCTGAGCGAGTCCATAACACCATGGGTCAGGCCAATCCACCGTAAGACTTCTTGATGTGACCCACCATTGTTATGGACCACGCAACCAAGGTATTTTAGGCTGTCCAAGATATCAATGACCTCACCACACGCATAAATAGACTACACTGTTTCATCAATCAAGCCTTCAAACACCTGAACCTTAGTCTTGAGCCAGGAGACCTGAAGTAGTAAGGACTTCGCCTCCTCGTGCAGCGCTTCGAGAGCCATCACCAGAGCCTCCAGCGATTCAGTAAAGATTACTGCATCGTCTACAAAAACAACATCAGTAATCTTGCTGTTGCCGACAGATGATCCACAGTGGCTTTGGTTCACAACTCTGCCTAGTACCCAGTCCATACATGTATTGAACAGGGATGGAGCAAGGACGCATCCCTGTCTAACTCCTGTATGCACAGGAAAAAAGCTGGACACGTCCCCCCACACACACTTCACAGCACTCTCAGTCCCGGAGTACAGGCCAGATAGTAGTCCAATAATCCCCGCAGGAATCACGCGGAGGCGCAGAAGATCCCAGAGTGCCTCGCAATTTACTGAATCAAACGCTTTTTTGAGATCGACATAGGCTGCGAGCATCCCCTGTCAAAACTCACGTCGGCGTTCCACCAGTACGCGAAGCGCTAGGATACGGTCAGTTGTTGACTTACCAGGTGTGAACCCTGACTTTTAAGGTCTCTGATATTTCAGCAAATGACTGCGAACTCGCATCAGTAGCAGATGGGCGAGCACCTTGCCTGGTACGCTGAGCAGCGTTATCCTGCAGTAGTTGTTGTAATCCTGATGGTCCCTTTTACCTTTCCAGATAGGGACGGCCAACCCTCTTTTCCAGTCAGGAGGAATGGTACCTGAATGCCATACAGCAGTCAAGAAAGCATGCAATCCACGGATCATGGCCTCGCCTCCAGCTTTGAGCAACTCTGCACTGATGTTACAAATGCCAGCTGCCTTTCCACCCCTCACCTTTTCCACAGCCTTTTTGACTTCATCAATAGAGGGGGGCAGCTTCGTTAAAGGGCGGATCAGCATTCATCACCTGTAGCCCAGTGGTTTGAAGCTGTCCGCTTGGAGGGTTAACCTTGAACAACTGCTCAAAGTACTCAGCCCAACGAGCCATCTGCCCATCCGCGTACGATACGAGGCAACCATCTGCTGTTCGGATAGCACTCATCCGAGATGAAGACTTGCAGCGGAGCTTCTTCAGGGCTTGATAAGTAGGTTTGAGGTCATTAGCATTTAAATAACCCTCAACATCCACTGCGAGACTCCTGCCATACCTCTCCTTGTCTCTCCTCAGAAGAGTTATAGTCCTACGAGACAGAGCCCTGTACTGGTTCCGGCTCCCAGCCAGCCTAGCAGCGCGACTCTTCTCTATGATGTCCAGCGTCTCCGCCGAAGTGAAACCACTCTGTGACCTCGGACGCCCCCCCATCACACCCTCTGGCAGCCTCAAGAGTTTCACATTTGAAGGTATCCCATAGTTCTACCGGGTCCTCTAAGGCGTCGAGCACTTCAAACCGATTTGAGATTATCACTGTATACTCATGAGCACATGAGTTCTTCAGTTTCTGAAAATGGAACACATTGTGACCATATCTTGATATCTTTCTGGACTTGACATGAAGCTTCAGTGTTGCAACAACAAGCCTGTGGTCAGTTGCAAAAAACTCGGCACTCCGGAAAACCCTGCAGTTCTGGAGGATCCTCCAACGCGTACTAACGAGGATGTGATCGATCTCTTTAGCTACCACTCCGGCATTGCTATACTAAGTCCGGCGGTGCAGCTCTGGTCTTTGATACCAAGAACCTGCAATTCTCAACCTTCTGAATTTTGCAAAATTCAGAAGGAGAGAGCTGTTCCTGGTACTAGATACATGGGGACCAACACATAACTCGTAGCCAGCTCTCTCAATTCTAATGGCAACATTGAAGTCGCCCAAGACAATGAGTGTGTCCCGGCGGTGGCACTGATCCAGAACAAAGTCAAATTTAGCGTAGAACATCTCTTTCTCGTCAGCCCCACACACCTCGGTAGGAGCGTACACTGCAACAAGAGACATGAAGCCCAAAGTGTGCTTCAGCCTTAATAGCATTATACGCTCATCAACCGGAATAACCTCAACAACGGACGGCTGCAGTTTGCTAGAGACGCCTATAGCTACTCCCTTAAGACGGGCATCAAAGCTAATGCCGGACCAGTAGTAGGTAAAACCTCTATTACTAATCTCGCCACCGCCAGGGCTCCTTGTCTTAGAGAGTCCCACTATATCCATCCTCAGCCTACTGAGCTCATCCGATAGATGAGGAAGTCGGTGGTCCTCTGAGAGGGTTAGTATGTTCCAAGAGCCCACACGCAGAACCCGCCGGAGATTTACACCCGAGGTGATTTGGCGAGTAGGCGCCCCTTCTGCAGCCCCGGGTAGGGTAAGATAGGGGTGGGTGGGGGTGGAGCGCCAGTACACACGTTCTCACCTCATGAAGTCAAGTGTGTGTGTGTGTGTGGGGGGGTGTGTGTGTGTGTGTGTGTGTGTGTGTGTGTGTGTGTGTGTGTGTGTGTGTGTGTGCGTGCGTGCGTGCGTGCGTGCGCGTGTGCGTGTGCGTGTGCGTGTGCGTGCGCGTGCGTGTGCGTGTGCGTGTGCGTGTGCGTGTGCGTGTGTGTGTGTGGGCGCGCGCGCGTTATATAAAACAAAACAATCTCTAGATTATGAAAATTTTTGAAACTAAGAATTCAGGGGAAGACAATCTCCCAAGGAAGTATTCTGAGGTGCTTGAAGGAAGAAGCATAGTGGGGTAGTAAAGCAACGTACACATGCTGGCGAGGACGATGGCGCCTGTCACCATGAGGATGGTTTGCAGCAAGTCAGTGTACACAACGGTTGTGAGGCCGCCGGCGATGGTGAATGCAGCAGCCACAACAAGCAGCAAGGCCACACTCCCATACAAGGCCCCCTGTGAGCTCTGGTTCATGGCCTGCTGGACGAAGAGTGCCCCAGCATACAAGTCGACCTGCAGATGAATGGAGCTGCACTAACGGATACAAGGTCTTGTTAACACGTTAACATCCATTCATAGTATACCTTACTTGTAACCCTGACTACATACTGAATGAGGTGATTGGAAATTAATTTGCAACAAGATGTCTGTCGAAAGCAAATTTAGCAATAGCATTACAAACAGTCCGATGCACTTACTGCAATTTTAGTGAATATGTAGAGGGCCAGAGAAAGACAGGTGAGGACGACTGTGATACGATGACCTCCGTACCTCAACCTCAGGTATTCCGGCATAGTGTACACACCAGCACTCATGTATACCGGAACGAATATAAAACCAAGGAGCAGCAGCCCATAGATCGCCTGGAAGGGAGAAGAGGATTATAAAACATTGTCGTTCAGTATTAAATAAATGACCGCAGGATGGTGAGATGCAAAGTTGACTTAAAAAAGAGAAGAGAAGATATTCAGAATGAAGACAAAATATCTTAACAGTCAAAGAGAATTGAATTCAAAACAAGTACTCACAACTGAATGACGAGATGAATGGAGACATAAATAACTCCATGAGTTTAAATGACAACCTAGCTAATGTAGTTTTAGAATAAGCACTAAAGGTAAATGGGAAGGTACAAAAAAAAACCATCCTCTAACAGCCTCCGAAGATCACATAAGAAAATGTACCAGAATGGAAATAAAAACAAAACGAGATAAGAGCTGCCTTGTGTAGGTTAACTGGCCTCTTGTAGCCTCCTCATTTTTTCATGTTCTTATATGACAAAATAGAAGCGGTTAAACTGTCAAAATTCATAAACAAGAGAAAAACTAATGACATTCGAAAGTACAACATGAACATGATTGAGGAAACTCTAAACATAGATACAAGTATGAAAATAGCATTGGTAGAAAGCAACTGTTTGCTTATAAAAAATGAACAAGGTCAGATTAAAAATAATATATATGAAGTGATCAAGGTAGCGGAGGAATTCATTAGAAAATTATATAGCAGTAATAATAGGAATAATAATAGGAAACTATGAACATTAAAATATCTTGAGTAAACACTAAAAGGAATGAGCAATGGCAAAGCAGGATGGCGTCACTGACGCCGTCAACGCCGTGAAGCGGCCGGAATTTGGGGTGGTTGCTACACACCTTCACACTCCCTCCTCCCATAACACAAGTCGCCCAACATGGGCAGTGTAATGACAAAACATGTAATATTTCAAAAAAGTGAACTGAGGATTACAAACAAAAGGAAAAAAGACGCATTTTGTCATCCGTTGACGTCGCAACACCATGTGTGTATGGCACTCAGTGTGCTGCATGATGGGTGGCGTCATCTAACACGTAGTCGAACAGGTGATATGGTGCCCGTTTGGGGCGCGGGGCCTTCCGTGGGTATGTGGGGTGGGATCAGGTACCGCAGCTGACTCGTCGTCACGCGTCTGAACGCACGGCTCGCACGTGAGAGGGCGTATGTGGTGCCGGTTCCTGACAGTGGCACGCCTACTGCCGTCCAGTCACACCAAATACTGTCTAGGTGCTGTAGTCTCCAGGACGGTGCTGCACGACCCTAGCGGCCATTGTCGGGGTTTTGGATTCGGGTCTGTTGGTTGGCAGTAAGGGGCTCGAGGTTGTGGACTGTCTGGTCATGGCGGATTGATGATTGATGATTACATAATTTAAACCATGGCACCGCAACAACGTGGTCATATGGCGCCGAATTGTACTACTAATTTAAAGCTTCACTAACCCACAGTGGCGTGGGCCCCTCACTTGGTTCAGTCTATCAGTTGAGATAGTGTGCCGGGGTGTGGCGCTTGGAGCCACAAGTGAGAGTTGGGAACCAGTGACGACCAGTGCCTCAAGAGCCTTCCCAAAAGAGGGAAGCGACTGCTCTCAAGTCAAAGGTACTACTACGCCTCCTGGTTCCCCCTACACCCCGGTCATGGCGGAAGGCTGCACTGTCCCAAGAGCGGCCCATGCCCCGTTCGTGTTCAATCAGCAGCCACGCCCATCACTCACTCATCTCATAGAGGGACACATCCACAGGTATGGCATCCCGCAGCTGACGTCCTGTGAGCAGCTGGTCTGGGGAGGCTTCGGAGCCCTGCGATTGGGTGTTGAGGTACTGCATGATGGCCCTTGCAGCGGCGTCGGTGTCCAGGGAGCCGTTCCCAGCAATGTTGTCGCGTAGCAGCCTCTTGGCACACTTGACTGCCGCCTCTGCGCGGCCGTTTAACTGGGCTAATATGCTGATGATACTCTCAGTCGTACACGAAGAAGCCTCTGGCTGGTGAGGTTGGTTCCTCCATCACACGACAGCTCCTCTGACATGCCGACGCCTGAACCACCGTTGAAACACCGTGATGAGGCGTGGACTGGTGGCATCTCCTGACAGGTGATCAACTTCGAGCCATCCCGAAAGCCTGTCAGCGAAGGCGATATAGGTGTGGCCGTCCAGTTGAAATAGATCTGTCACCACCTGTTGGAATGGGTACTGCGGGGGCGAGGTGGGCAAGAAGGTCTCTGCGGGGCTGGAGAGGGCGTGCGTATCGCATACCAGGCGATGGCGAACGCTTCTCCCTCGAGGGTGCTGTAGTTCCTCTCGGCCGCTGTGAGATGTCGGCTGCCACAGAGCACAAGCTTCCACCCGCCAGGGCAGCATAGCAGTGATTTCTCGGAGACACTCGCAGTACTGCTGCAAGATAACGAAGCCAATACCATGGCGGCTGTAGTCAGTGAGGACTGCCGTGGGGCGCGATACATCATAGAAGTGCAATCCCTCGGCCACCAGTCGCCCAATAGTGTCTTTTGCGGAGGTGAAGAGCACCTCCAACTACATGTCCCAGTACACTGCCTTCCCATCCGGATTATTGAGTAATTCCCTGAAGGGCTCCATAACAGGGGCGACCGCCAGGAAGGGCGCGATCTGGTTGATGAGGCCAAACCATGACCGCATGGCAGTTATGGTGGGCTGGGCGGGCATCTTGAAGTCGGTTATGCTGTTGACGAGGTCGCGGCTTGGTTGGTACCCTTCCCAGCCCTGGAGGTAGCCGGCAAAGGTGACGCTTCTTCTGCAGAAGCAGAACTTGTCAGGTCGCATGGTGACACCGCTCTCCATACACCTATGGAAGAAATCATACGTGTGCCAGAAGGTGTCGCTGACGCTGCTATTGCGGAGTAGAGTGTCGTCCACGCACTTGACCTTCCTGGGCACGTCAGTGATGGTGTCGTCAAAACGCATTGTAAAAGTGTCCGGCGAAGGGCAGTGGCCCATAGGGGTGCGGCAGTACCGGTAGCGACCCCAGGGGCAGATAAATCTTGTGAGCTTGCGGCTCTCCTCGTCGAGGAGGACCTGGTGGTAGCCCGAGTATGCATCTGCCATGATCTTAAATGCATGTTTGGGCAGGTTAGAGACGAGGTTGAAGGGCGACTTGATGTGATGCGTCTCCCTGAGGCTCGCACGGTTAAGGCGCTGAAAGTCGAACGTACGACGGGGCCTTCCGTTCTTTATAAGCACCACCAACATTCTGGAGCACTACTCCATGGGCTTGCCTGCGGGCACCGCCTCGATGATACCCTTGTTGACATCGTCGTTCAGCTGTCGTCGTACCTCGTCAAAGAAGGGGAGCGCGACTGTGGCAGGGACGTGGACTGCGTGAGGGCGTGCGTCGGGCCGGAGGTGAATATGGTGAGGCGGACCGCTCATCTCTAGTAGCAGCGTGGATCCAATATATGAGACACTCACAGGCAACGGCACCAAAGTCTATGTCATATGGGACACTCGCAGTGAAAGGGTTAATGTTTCGTTTTCTCTCCCGCTGAACACTTGGTTAGCATCTGGCAATGTTATCAAGTTCTCCTGCGTAAATAATAAGAAATACTCGTTTAAAACCAACTGTAAATGTGATACTGCTCGTCTGCAGACTTATGACCTTTTCTGCATACCGGCCCAGGGCCGGTATGAAGAAAAAGTCATAAGTCTGTTATGAGCCGGATGCAGCTCATAAACCTTGTAAGAGTAGCTCATAAGCCGTATGAGTAATGCAGAAAAGTTCACAATGAGCTATGAGTAGTCATAGCGCGTCAATATGTTATGAGTCGTGGACAAGGACTCCTAAGAAGCGTAAGAGCTACTCACAGTGATAATGGCGGAGCAATAACAACTTGTCATACCACAGCGCCCAAACTTTTCACCTAGAAAGGACCCGCTAGAGATGTATGAGGACCGTGAGCTCATCAGAAGGTACAGGAGCTCAAAGTCATACTGACTTTGAGATACCTCGCAACTGGCAAGATGCAAATATGTAACAGTGACGACCTTGGACCAACACAACCCACCATCAGCCGAGCCATAACACAGGTGTTACATGCACTGACAAGACCACACGTCGTGACACGGTTCATCCGCTTCCCTACTGTTCCAAGAGATGCCCACAGGAATCAAGCGCGTGGAAGAGATTAAATGGTAAAAATATGTTGCATAAATGCTAATGTAGGTACAAAAATATGTATAACCGTAGCAAATAAATAGTTAAATACGATATCCCCAACGTTTTTTTTTGGTTAAGGGGAAGCTCTACTCGGGAGTTTTACATTGATATACACAAACGATTCTGACACTCATTACCGTCGCAAATAAATAGTTAATAAGATATCCACATTCCCATCTCCCAATAAACATGAGGACATGTGGGAATGTAAGGTTTTTTGGGCGGGTGTGAAAGTGAAGTTTTACCCAAATCTAACCTAACCAGAGTAAGCCTACCGGCACCACAGGTTAGACATAAATAAAAATAAGGGAAATTTAACCATAACATAAACGTAACCTAACCTAACAACCTTAACATAACCAAAACTTAACTTAACATAACCTAACAAACCTAACCTAACTTCAAAGACGTTTTGCGAGGTAAATAATGGTGAGCACCGCCTGAAACCTTCACAGATATGTTGAGTACACTATGTATAGTATGTACGACTTCATATTTATAATAAAGAGGTGGAGCAATATTTGTAAAGAAATAAAAAAAAAAGTATATATATAGTATATATTTTTTATACATTGAAAAGGTACTGGCTGAGGGACAACAAAAATACGTTAAAAAAATCCCACTCGTTGCCATCCTGTAAAGACGACAGTAGGAGAAATAGAAGCAAGGGGTGGAGGTCTAGTTAATAAAGGTGTCTTGACATTCCTCTTTTGAAAGAATTCAAGTCATAACCAGGTAATAAGGCCCTTATTAAAGGCAGGAATAAAATATCTTAATTATAGACTATCAATCAATATCAGAAA
>JAPQNM010000044.1:22372927-22375427 GCA_029783475.1 Metacarcinus magister | reverse complement strand
ACCGGGCCCAACACTCGCTCGTTTCCACGGCAAGTGGAGCAAAATCGTTAGCGTAGGGCAATGGCAGCGTAGCGCTGGCGCTTGCGCTCCTCAGCCCATCGTCGGCTGCGCCAGCTGCAGAAGCACAGTCAAGGGATGGGTGTCCGCACAGTGTTGATGCATGTGGCGTCCCACATCAGATCCTGCCTCTCCGAAGGAGAAGACTGTGATGCCGTTGGTCGGTGTCCGTCCCCTCGATCCAACCTTGTGGCTCGAGGATAGCTACCAAGCCAGCCGCGGCAGTGCACGGTAAACCAAGTCGTTGAGAGCCGCGTGGCGGGGCAGCGGGCCGGGATTTCGGGGGCAGGAGAGGCTGTGGTAGCACGAATGCGTCTGTCATGACTCCACCGCGGCAGCGATGAGGTTGCTGGACGCGTGTGCACGTGCCCAGCCTCAGTGCGACGCCCACACGGACCCGCTTCATCAACGGGAGGAGGATAGGCCAAGGCACACTACAGGGATGGCTGCTGACAGCCAAGCCCCGCTGTGCTGTGCTGTGCGCGGCGAGGAGACGTGCTCGGTCAATTCTCGGTTCGCTTGAGCCAGCAGGTATCCAGACTGTGCTTGGCGGCGAGCTCGCGCCAGTGTAGCAGTTGCGGATGCAGTAAGGCGAGGGCGGAGATCAGGGCTGTGAGGTTAGGCCACTGGTTTGCGGCGAACACCCGGCGGACCTGAGCACTCCCTATGGCGCGAGAGTACAGGCGGCAGCTCGTCTAGTCGCCGTTGGGCGGCGGTTAATGTTTTTTGTACGAGACCAGGTCACGCGATCGGCATTCACCACAGATGGGCGATATGTAGGCAGGCAATGCACACGTCCGTCAGTCCGCCTTACTCACTCCTAAGACCCCAAAAACGCTAGAGTGGTAGAGAAGCCTGTAGTCAACGAGGAGTCGTAAGCGAGGTGTACGTTGCAGCTCGCGATTAGTTGCTTCCACGACACTCTGATGCTCAGAAAAATCAATGGCTTGCGCAGAGACTCCCCATGCCGTGTAGACGGTGATGCTGCTCTGAGCAAGTATTTGGCACTGGAACTGCTGTGTACCTAGATAGAAAGAAGAGGGACCTGTGCGCACATGCCGATATGGCGGGTCCTATTGATGAGCATCATCGGTGATCTCTTGGATATGTGCTACGGCCTCTCTTCATGGCCAAGAGACGTAGGGGATAGGGGCGCGCTAAGATGCGGGGATTGAGGCGTGTGGGAGGTTGTAAGAGTGGGCGATGCTAAGGAATTCTCGAAATGGGAACGGTGTCGCGTCGGTGACAGGCGGATGGGCATCGCCAATTGGACAGCTGCCCGTCGATCCCTGCTTATGTCGCTGTCCTCTGCGTGTACTGCCCGGACCGCTCCTTCTCGGTTCTGTCCATGAAACTCCGAGGTGGGTGATCTCACATTTTGTGTGTTGATCTCAAGGCCAATTTCCCGATAAGGACGAGGACTAGCACCTAGTATGTCGGCTGCGATCGTCTCTATGGGACCAGCTAACGGTGCATCGTCAGAACCATAGCGTGAGATGTGGGGAGCGAGTGCGCGTGCGTATCGCGCGAGGGGCGCTTCCATCGCGTAGGGCGAGATAAGAACCCGCACTTGCCTAGAGGATCGCCCGGCTGCACGCCGCTGTCATGACCAGAGACGCGTGGGGCCAGAGTGGACGGCGACCAGTGGAGCGATGTGGGCTGTGAGTAAGCACTGTGTGTGTTACCTCAGCGGCGCGCGGCGGCGGGGAGAAGCGGCGGATTACTTCACGGAGCACCGCGATCTGTGACAGTATTGAAGCGTTTGTGAGGTCCAGCTTGATGATGGCCATGTCTGGAGTTCCGGTGTGAGTGTCAACGTAGTAGCGCGCACAGAGTGGACTGCAGCCCGTCGCAGCCCATCCGCACTCCGACGCCCGTTGAAGGGTTGTAGTTCAGCAGCCAAGGCGGAGGACATGCGTTTGGCCAGGATTTTAGATGTAGTCGTCGGTAAATGAGAACCGACAGCAATAGGCCGCACGCCACCGTCCTTTCTTGATGGGCTATGCGCAGTGCGGACTGGCGCCGAAGAATGCCTCTACTCGCGTGCTCGGGGATTTCCCAGGTGATGGCTACGTTGCAGAGTGAAGTCAGTGCGCACGGAGCAGCTGCGGCCCGCCACCTCCGCAGTGTATCTGGCTACCAGCTGGTACTTCAGATGAAAGGCCGCACGCCGTCGAGGACCGGGCGGCCGACCCGGGGTGGCGTGCCTTAATGGATGCCAGCACGTACTTCTTCATGACAGAGAGGCGGTGCTGGTTTGAGCGTCGGGAGCTCAGGCAGGATATCGTCGCGACAAGGGAGGGGTACCTTGTTTGGCGCGGAGAGCGTCGTGTTGGACCCCTTCGCTGGGTGGGGTAACGAACACAGTCTGAGGTCCGTCAGGAAGGCCGGGTAGGGCGGCGCGGATGTCCCCGGGTTGCGTCCGGCGCCATTTTGTGGAGGA
>JAPQNM010000044.1:22323467-22370967 GCA_029783475.1 Metacarcinus magister | reverse complement strand
TAAAACTATTATTACCTTTATTATTGTTATCATTATTATTATTATTATTATTATTATTATTATTATTATTATTATTCTCATTAATATTATTTTCATTATTATTATCATCATTTTTTATTATGATCGTTAATATTATGATAATTATTATTATTATTATCATTATTTTCATAATCATCATTATAATTATCATTATTATTAGTGTTGTTAATATTTTATTATTATTTTCATTGTTTTTATTGTTAATATTGTTATTATTATATTATTATTATTGTTATTGTTATTATTATTATTATTATTATTTTTACTATTACAATTATTATCATCATTATTATTATTAATATTATTATTATCAATGTTATTAGTATTAACAATATAGGAACAAACCTGTTTCTGTTCAAT
This sequence comes from Metacarcinus magister, assembly GCA_029783475.1. NCBI lineage: Eukaryota > Metazoa > Arthropoda > Malacostraca > Decapoda > Cancridae > Metacarcinus > Metacarcinus magister. The sequence goes on along the minus strand of JAPQNM010000044.1, from coordinate 22,370,568 downwards.
GCCTCAAGAACTCAATTTCTACAACTATCTACTCGACATAACCTTCCAGATAACTATCCCCTTTTCTTCAATGACACACAACTTCCCCTCTCCTCCACATTAAACACACTCGGTCTATCCTTTACTAAAAATCTAAGCTGACAATTTCATAGCTCAACTCTTGCTAAATCAGCTTCCAAGAAGTTAGGTGTCATATGGCGTCTGTGTCCATTTTGCTTGCTCTGTACAGGGGCCTTATCCGTCCATGTATGGAGTATGGTTCTCATGTATGAGGGTGTTCAACTCACACCACTTTATTAAACAGGGTGGAATCTAAAGCTTTTCGTCTCATCAACTCTCCTCTTCTAAATGACTGTCTTGGTTCTTTAAGTCACCGACGCAATGTTGCATCTTTATCTATTTTCTATCGCTTTTCATGCTAACTGCTCTTTTGAACTTGCTAACTGCATGCCTCTAACCTTCCCGCGGCCTCGTTGCGCAAGGCTTTCTACTTCTTTTCATCCCTAGTCTGTCCATCTTCCTAATGTAAGAGTAAACCAGTATCTTCACTCTTTCATCCCTTACAATGGTAAACTCTGGAACTCTCTTCCTTTGTCTGTTTTTCCACCTGCCTATGACTTGAACTCTTTCTCCTACTGTCCTCTCTTAAGGGTTTGGCGACACACACACACACACACACACACACACGCACACACACACACACACACACACACACACACACACACACACACACACGCACACGCACGCACACGCACACACCTTGCACGGGTCCATTGGTCATAATTTCCCACTGGATGTCCTGCACATTGTTGGAGATACGGAAGGCTGGCTCAGTTTTGTACTTCTGCATGATACAAAAGAGCACAGGATCAGCATTGGACTCATGCATTTTACCAGTCTACATCAGGGTTGGAGTAATTGTAATTGTAATTTAATTGACATGTAATTCATTACAGAAGTTGATGAAATTGTAATTGTAATTATAATTGAATTCAGAACTTAAGGAATTAATTGTAATTGTAAGTTATTATATTATAAAATAATTGCAATTGTATTGTAATTGTGAAAAAATAAAGTAGTAGTAAAACTCTGAATAGCTTGTATATACGTCTTGGTAGCAAATATGTCTACATATTATAAAATCTGGGAACCCGCAGTCCCGTGGACAACACGCGTATTATACGAGAAATAGACGCGCCCACGGTCCCACTCATGTGACATACTACCTCCTAGACCTGCCACACAGTGAGGTGACTTTTCTTTTTATCCAAAGTTTTTTTTTTGTCCGAAGTTGGGAATTTGTAATCGTAATTGTAATTAAAATTGTTTTTCTTTTGCAGTAATTGTAATTGTAATTATAATTGTAAATGAACTTCACAGGAGTAATTATAATTGTAATTTAAAATTTTTGTAAGTAATTGTAATTGAGAATTTGAATTGTAATTACTCCAACCTGGTCCACACATAGGACACATCATGCTCTTGTTACGTAAGGCCTAATGTATGTTTCCTATAGTTCCTTATGACACATGTATGGAACAAAATTTGTGGAAGTATTGTAATTTCACAGTGACGTTACCTTGCAGGTTGAGAACATGTTATTCTTGTAACAGGAAGGCACCTTCCCGGAAACACCGCTTGTGTACTTGTAACACCTCTCCTCCATAGCCCTGCGAACATCAGACCAAAGTTCACTCCTTCACTTACCAAAATTGTAACAGCAGCAGCACCAGTAGCAGTAGCAGTCGACGACAACAGCAACACCAATAACAAGTGATAACACCAGATACAAGAATGGCATACATATCATTATTGAAACTCACAACGGCTTACAAGGCAACAAACAAAGACGTACCCATGCCTCCTCATGTAACCCCAGGCACGGTCTATATGTCCTCCCTTGCAGCCCATCTTTGTGAGCGAACAGCTCAGTAGCTCCTGAGGTGCCAGTGATACATGTGGTCGGCCAGTGAGGATCATTTGTCTGAAACACCAAAGGGAAGCACTTCACCTTGCGATCGCTTTACCTTGTTATAAGAAGTCGTACGTGCAGTGCTTACACACATCAGTTGTGTAAATGCACACGTGTCGAAGTGCTAGATGAACGGCTACTTATTACCCAAGTGGTTAGTTTTTATTAAAAGCTTTGATGATATCGATAAAAGTAGCTACACTAAACTAGTAGATACAATAGCTTGTAGTTGTAGTATTTCCTCAACATTTTCTTCAGGATAAAACAGGATACAGTGACAGATAAAGGTGATTGAAGCCAAAATTGTGCATAATTATAAAAGTTTTTTTTTATAGTAATACTAGTAGTAGTAGTGGTAATAGTAGTAGTAGTAGTAATAGTAGTAGTTGTTGTTGTTGTTGTAATAGCACTTGTAGTAATACAGAAGCTTACACTGCATACCTATCTTGGGCGACATCAAGAGTAGAGAAGGTCCAGGAGGCGCCGCACCATCCTTGGTCTCGCACGTTACTGATAAGTCCTTCCCATTTCAGCCGTGCATCAAAATCCGAAGGGATGCGCTTTGGGTCAGGTCGCAGCAGTATGGGTAGCATCTGGTTTGTTTGGGGCACGAGGCAGGACATAAGTAAGGCTAGGCATGATATATATGTGGTACCTGTGGTACCCGTGACAATGATTTAAAACATCAAAAACACAATGATAGACACACACGAATACAGGGAACAGAGGAAAACATACAAAGGGACATAGAAAGGAATAGCGAACGAAGGGATAGTGAGGAGGATTAATGAGGCTTTTTTCCCCCGCCGGCTATGTGGCTGGGATGAGGTGTAGGGCACCCCTTGACCCAAATAGGGCACCAACCTTTTAAATCACTAACCTATAAAGAGGATGAAAGGGCACCTCACCCTCTGAAAATTAAGAATAATTAGTGTAATACAGTGCTAATGGAAAGATGATAGGCGAACACATGCCAAAGAAGACGAATCCCTTTCATTACCCAAACATAAAGAAGGACGAGGAACTAGATCGCTATGAACGATATTCAAGTGTAATGCATGAAGTTTAATGAAACAGTATTTAGCTAATCTGAAGATTCTCGTAGGATAAGTTACCTAGATAGTAAGTCATGGTAATATGGTAACTACAACAACCACCTACGTCACCACAGACGATCACCGCGAATAAAGCACAGTCTTTAACGCAGAGTACTCACACTCATAAGATCCCAAGCTGATCAGACATTACCTCCTGAAGGGAGAGGAGAAGCCAACCCAGTTTGGGTTGCGATACTATAGAGTTTTCTTCAGACTCGTCAGTTATGGCTGAAGTCAACTTCGCGGGGGTCGTCTGCACTGCACTGGTTGTCGGGAGTAGAATATAGTGATTACTACTAAGAGATTGGCCTTTGTAATATGTAAAGTAACTTGATTAGTTACTAAAAGAAAATATATATTGTTGACTCCTGATTATTTAATTATTATTGAATCTTTATCGAATTATTAGCATTGTTGGTATATTTCCTTGTAGTCTTACAAGAGGGTTCACATCAACAGATATGGAATAGAGGCATGGATACTAATCCTATGATTGCTAGACTATGCAACTATCCTTCGCTCAGCCAAAGAAAAAATTATAACAATTAACAGGGCCGGATCACAGACTTCAAGTATATAGGATTAATTCTCTTTTAAAATGTATTTGAATGTCTATAGGCATTTTTTTTTTTGTATTATATAGTTTTTGTTCTATATCTTCTTCAAGTCAGACTATGTGAATATGCCATCATATTAATTAAGGAACAATAATGTATGTTTCATCATTTGGGTAATATGAAAATGTTATAAACAATACAAGTTTGTTTTAGGCAGTTATACTGTTTGGGCGTGAATTTACTGTAAACGTTGTGTCCGCTCACAGACTATATTATAGGCTCGTGGTTATATTTCCTTCCTCTTAGCCTCTTAGAGTAAGTCTTAAGCTCGTGATTATAATTTTCCCCTCTTATGTTATGTTAAGTTTGTTTGAAACAATCTGAAAAGATTCAATGTTTTTTTTTCATTACGTTGACCAGTAAGATAGATAACTAGACACAATCAATACTTTGTTATCAGCTAGTCAATACCATGGGAATACCTGTTCCCGGTAGCGTATTCCTGAGGTCTGAAACACTACATCCTATCTGAGATATTAGAACCAATCGCAGCGCGCTCAGCAGGCCTAGTATTACCAGTTCATAACGTCAATACTTACCCTTTATCTACACCTTTGTGTCAAATATATGTTAATTATTCCTTCGGAAAAGCAATCGTAACAACGGTTGAGATGCGCATGACAACGTTATGGATAGCTGATGTGAGGTAGCAGTGATGGAATGTGTGGTGGTGGTGAAGACTGTGATGAACTCTGCGTGTCTGGTAACAGTACACACGTATTGCCAGTCCATGACGTCATCAATGTGTGAATCAGCGCAACCTGAATGTGTGAACTATTTCTTTAAAAAAAACTAATTGTTTCAACGATGACGTTATTGATGATAGCTGAGATGCAATAAAACAGTGCTGGAACAGACTGTGACGTCCTAGGATATGGTTGTTTTTTTCTTCTTACATCAAAGAGGTACCGGCCAGGGGCAAACAAAAAGAGGTAAAAAAAAAAAATCCAGCTTGTCGCCAGACCCTGTAAAGAGGAAAGTAAGAGAAATAGAGGCAGGAGGTGGAGGTCCAATTCAACGTGAGAGGTGTCTTGACACTCCTCTTTTGAAAGAGTTCAAGTCATAGGCAGGTGGAGAAACAGACAAAGGAAGAGAGTTCCAGAGCTTACCAGTATATGAAATGAAAGAGTGAAGATACTGGTTAATTTTTGCAATTGAAAGACGGACAGAAGAGGGATGAAAATAAGTATAATGACTTGTGCAGCGAGACTGCGGCATGGGTGGTGGCATGCAGTTAGCATGTTCAGAAGAGCAGTCAGCATGAAAATAGCGGTAGAAAAAAGATAAAGATACAACACTGCGTCGGTGACTTAAAGCATCGTTTCGTCCTTGGAGAGGAATGCTTTCGCTTCTTTGTTTTTATACAAAATTGAAGTTCATAACATAGTACCTGCAAATCTGTGACTGTTCTCCAGAAGGCCATATTGAGGTCGAAAAATAAAAAATATCTCACAGTCTGTAAGGAGTCTCTGGGGTAAAATCCACAGGCTCCAGTAGAGACTAAGTTTGCAACCAATTCAGGAATATACCACTAAGAAAAAATAAATTATAATTTGCATAATTTAAACTGCTCTACAGATATCAGTCTGGAGCCTAGTTCTACAATATAATCAAGAATACCCCAACAGTGTTTCTCTATATGCCAAGAACCCTTGAATTCCTTCATTATCACTCCTAATTTGCCTGTCTCACTTGTGCAAGAAATACTTACAATCCTTACATATTCGTTCTTTTTTTTGGTAACTCTTGAACAGTCTTTTTTTTTCTCCTTTTCTCAACCTTTACTTAGTCTGGAATTACCAAAAATGGAATATGTTGACACATTGGGAACAACGAAGTTCTATTGTTGGAAGTTTTCTAGTTTTCCTTTTCTTATTAGGATTTTAATAATTTCTAAGAGCTGACTTCTATTAATTCTCCCCCCACCCACCCCCAACCCTGAAAAACCCGCTTTACCCGATTGTCGTTGTGCCGTAACTTTCATGGTTACTTTTCTTCTAAGCTTGGAAACAGTATGCCTTCACCTCAACCCAACTCCAGTACTCGCACATCTTCCTCGGCATAAAATTTTCGACACACTTTCATTCCTGTTCTTCCCGCTTTACTGGTGCAAAAGTTAACATCACTGTGTTAATTTCAATAAAAATTTCATTGTTTTACAATTCATCATAGTCATTTAAATGTTATTTTTATTACATTAATTTGAAATTCACCATGAATATTACTATTACACTATTACACTAATTGATTTATTACAATAAACTGAAAAAAATCGCTTAATTAATTATGTGTGAGCTATACCAACGATACACTCATCAAAGTGATCCATTTAGTGTTATATATCACAGTATTGTTTTTGATCATAATAATGAAATAAACTGGAATAACATATTCCTTGATACATTAATATCCCTTTTTTGTAAGTTCTGTTACACAACACTCAGCAAAGTTTACAGGTGTGATGTGATGATCAGTGCGGGTTACATAGAAGAGAATGCTTCCTGCGTACTTGTTATGAAACATGAATGTGTCCAGTGCACTCGTAAGGTTATATTCTAACAATGCTGCTGTGTTTGCTCACCAGTTAAATTGTGTGTATCGTACTTGTAATGTTTTCATGGATTTTACTAATGAAACCATTTCTATGATGTGTATACCTGGCATATTTTACTCAGAATGTAGAAAGAGAGTTGTAGTGACTTTTTTTTTTTTAAATACTGAGAAACTGATCTCAAAGTAGCAAGGGGCAAAATTAATACAAGGGTCATCTTTTGCCCCAGCTAGCACACGGGTTATGGGACTCTTGCCTGTGCTGGTCAATCAAAACTTGTCAGTCTGTGTCTTGCTCGATGACTTCGTAATTTTCGTTGAATGTATAATAAGTGAAACCTTTTTAAGTAGATATGAATATCTTAATAAGACGCAATGAATAAGTCTCAATTCCATTATTTCAATGTTTGTGTTTGATAGAAGAAGGCGCTGTTACCAAAATTCATCGATTGACAAGGTGGCTCTGTGGTACAGTGCTCGGTTTGTTACCTTAAGAATGCGAGTTCGATCCTGGCTCAGGGCAGCTTCTTGGTGAGAGGCGTAGCGCTCTCTCGTTAACCCTTGCTGAACTATGTCGTTTATTGCTACTATCTCAGGTGGATTATCAAATCACATTTTTTAATCATTGATAGACACCATTGAGCATATCTAAAGTGTAGAACAAATTAGACAAACCATATATTTTTTTTTCTATATCATTAACCGTTGGCGCCAGTAGGCTTATGGAGGCACAGATGGACTTGCCTCGCCAGTTATTTGGCGTAGGTTTTAGAATTTTTATAGTGACGCCTTGAATGTTTACGTTCTCTCTTGAATATGTTGGGAACGTGTGAGGCTTATTACTGCTACAGCCTCAGATGCATATTAACGTTGTAAGTCCCGTCTGAGGACACTCGGCGGTGATATCAAATATTGAAAAGTGGTCAGCGGATATCGGGGATTCGAACCCGGGACCCTAGGCTCCCATGCCCGAACGCTGACCACTGCACCACCGCCTCCCCAAAAATGTACTTATATATATTTTTTTTCGTTTGTCTTGGCCTATAGCACCTGTAGGGTACCTACTGCACGGCTCTGATGCCCTGTAGGAATTTTTGAGGGCCGTGATGTCGGTGGTGACCCTTGCCCATTAATGGTGCAGGCAGTATTTTTTAATTGACGCCTGTAGAGGTTCACGCTGCCCTCTCAAGTCTCCGATGCTCTCGCAGTCGAAGACAGGGTTGAATAGCAGCAAATCTGTTTCTTCGGCCACTCAACGATAGCTTAAAAAATGGCTAAGATCCAGCGGGATTTGAACTCGGGACATCGAGCTCACCACATCTGTGCTCTGACCACTCGGCCACCGCCTCCCCAGGACGTTATGAGGTCATAAAGCTAGAGGAATAACTATATCGTAAAAGAACAAGAACATCTTGCGACATAAAAACTATATATTTTACACCACAATTTATCCGTGCCTTACCTTGCCAACTGGTTGGAGCGTGCCGGTTCTCAGTAGAAGCCCCTCCTTGGCCTTCCAGCCCCAAAACATGGAGTAGTTGAAGACCGACCAGCCGTAAAGTCGCGGATCTTCTTTCTTCATCTGACTGAACACCTTCTCGTCCACCAAACACGGATCGTTCTCGCATTCCATCCGCCCGTTATTACAAAAGCTGCGAAGAAGGGAGAGGGTGAGTTTGCTTGCTTTGGGAGGGGAGAGAGAAAGAGGAGGTAGAGGGAGATTAACTAACAGAGTTTCCTACCATTTGGCTGATTTCATTTGTTGATTTATTACTAAATATGTATTAGTGTTGTATAATTTTCTTTTCACTGACTTTAACAATCAAGTAAATCTTAGATTTATTCTCCTTTTGCACTATCTTTTTATTTGTTAACTTATACTTCAGCTTTCACCACAAGCGTTGGCTATCACCATTCTATCGTGGCCCTCAAATTTCTACCGATCATCTTGTTGATATGGCAATCACTTTATTTTTTTCTTTTATATCTTACCTTTCAACTTATTCTATTAACTTTTCTGTTAGATTGTCTCCTTCGATCATAAACGTATTTCTATACGCTGTGCTGTTGTTCCGGTACAAACCTTCAGTCTACCAAACGGGAGTAGCTTCTGATATCATGTCTCTGGTGATTAGGAAGATTGAGACTGGCTGCATTGTTCGATTTTTCATGGAATTACTATTGCTTTCGTGTCAGAGATCCATGTGTCTGTGCGTAATGGAGTGATTGCAAAAAAAGAGTACAAACGAAGAACAAGGAAGACAAGGCTGTCCCTGTGGCTACACTCTACTACTATTGTATCTACATTTTAGAGCAAAATGGAAGCCTCCTCCCCACTCCCTCCCTCCCTACAGTCAAAGTTAGCCTGAAGAGGAAGCAATACCATGTAGTTTGGCATGGAGGCGCAGTATAGTACGTATAAAGGTTAAAAAGCCCTGGATCAACTTTACTTGCTCTGAGCGATACGAATCATAAAAGATATGAATCTTCGTCTTATAAAACAAGTGCCCATCATATTCTTGCCCAGAGTCATGCCGGAGGTATTTATTAACATTAATTGAAATTCTATTATTGATGGAAAAAAAAACTTTGTAAGAAATAATATAAAAGAAAAAGTAAAGAGAAGGAAGTAACCTGTTGCTGCTTTGGCCTTAGAAAATACTTAAATTTAAAGGAAGAAGGAAAAGAAAAATATTAAAAAAACAATAACTAAGTGTAAGGAATGAGAGCACTGCTTACGTTAAGTCGCTGCTCCTTACCACTCATTGCAGTTGAAGGTGTAATTTCCTTGTTCCAGCGCCTTGCCCTCGTGGATGCACACGGCTGCGAGAAGATAGACACACGGATAATAGCATGGTGTGTGTGGGGAGCCTACTGAGTACACGCCCTCTAATTCCCGCCACTAAGTACACAACTAGAGTGAGTATTTAATGAGCAGGAAGGAGTGGGTCTGTACTTAGTGGGTGAGAAGGAGTGGTTATGTACTACTATATGGGCGGAAGGAGAGGGTGTGTACTACTATATGGGCGGAAGGAGTGGGTGTGTATTACTATGTGGGCGGCAGGAGAGGGTGTGTACTACTATGTGGGCGGAAGGAGAGGGTGGGTACTACTATATGGGCGGAAGGAGTGGGTGTGTACTACTATATGGGCGGAAGGAGAGGGTGTGTACTACTATATGGGCGGAAGGAGTGGGTGTGTACTACTATGTGGGCGGCAGGAGAGGGTGTGTACTACTATGTGGGCGGAAGGAGAGGGTGTGTACTACTATATGGGCGGAAGGAGTGGGTGTGTACTACTATATGGGCGGAAGGAGTGGGTGTGTACTACTATGTGGGCGAGGTGTGTGTGTGTGTGTGTGTGTGTGTGTGTGTGTGTGTGTGTGTGTGTGTGTGTGTATGTGTGTGTGTGTATAGTGGGCAGGAAATAAAAGTTGAAGGTCAAGGAAATTGTGGGCGCTGGTTAGTGTTTCGGATGAAGTTGTTGCTTGGTGACGAGGTTGTGAGGTAGAGGAACGACTGTAATGTGGATATAATTGGAGGAAGAGAGGGGAGATAATGGGGAAATGGGACAAGAGTTGTGTGTGTGTGTGTGTGTGTGTGTGTGTGTGTGTGTGTGTGTGTGTGGTGTGTGTGTGTGTGTGTGTGTGTGTGTGTGTGTGTGTGTGTGTGTGTGTGTGTGTGTGTGTGTGTGTGTGTGTGTGTGTGTGTGTGTGTACGTGTGTGTGTTTTTTTTTGTGTTTGTGTGTGGCTGTGTGTGTGTGTGTGTGTGTGTGTGTGTGTGTGTGTGTGTGTGTGTGTGTGTGTGTGTGTGTGTGTGTGTGTGTATGTGTGTATGTGTGTGTATATATGTGTGTGTGTGTGTGTGTATATGTGTGTTGTGTGTGTGTATGTGTGTGTGTGTGTGTGTGTGTGTGTGTGTGTGTGTTTTTGTGTGAGTGTGTGTGTGTGAGTGTGAGTGTGAGTGTGTGTGTGTGTGTGTGTGTGTGTGTGTGTGTGTGTGTGTGTGTGAGAGTGTGTGTGTGGGTGTGTGTGTGGTGTGTGTGTGTGTGTGGTGTGTGTGTGTGTGTGTGTGTGTGTGTGTGTGTGTGTGTGTGTGTGTGTGTGGTGTGAGGGTGTGGTGGTGTGAGTGGGAGTGTGTGGAGTGTGGTGTGTGGTGTGTGTGTGTGTGTGGTGTGGGGAGTGGTGTGTGTGTGTGTGTGTGTGTGTGTGTGTGTGTGTGTGTGTGTGTGTGAGGGTGGTGTGTGGTGTGTGGTGGGTGTGGTGTGGAGTGGTGGTGTGTGTGAGGTGGTGTGTGTGTGGTGTGTGTGTGTGTGTGTGTGTGTGTGTGTGTGTGTGTGTGTGTGTGTGTGTGTGTGTGTGTGTGTGTGTGTGTGTGTGTGTGTGTGTGTGTGTGTGTGTGTGTGTGTGTGTGTTTTGAAGCGAAGAACTTCATTAATTGACCATGTGTACTGTACGTATTTTTCAAGAAGAAAGTGGCCTGTTTAAACCTTCACTTACCTGACTCATTTCCAAATAGAAAAATTGACCCCGGTGCTTTTTCCCCCAGACACACCTCGCGGAAGTCTGGGCAGCAGTCCGTGTGGTCATCTTTGCCTCCATCTCCCGCGAGGCAGAAATCATCACAGTAACAATAGACGTCATCAATAGGGACGGAGCAGTCATCGTCTCGGTGGCCTCGGCAACATTCTGAAGGCTTCCTGTTGGTGGGGCGGAGGGAGAGTGATGTTTGGGTGTGATTAAATGCAATGTAAATAAAATTATAGATTGGTAGATTAATTGATAGATATGTAGATAGATAAATGCGTTTTCTTTTATCGCGTGTTCTGTTTCCAATTTTTTTTTATTGCAAGCATTCTGGATGGTGTTGGTGGTGATGGTAGTGGTGGTAGTGGTGGTGGTGATAAAGAGAAACTAGGCCACAACAGAGCGAGGGTTGAGATAAGGGATGTTTTCGAGTTACAACAGAATGACTTATCCTATCTGACTAACTGGCCACCATCTCTTATCACTCCTTCCTACGCATCCTCTGCCTCTCTTACATCACCTTCCTCTCCTCTCGTGTCTCTCTCCATCCTCTCCACAGGATAAGAGCCACATAATAACGTTGATATCGTATCCAGCGGATGTTATTGAGAGAGAGAAAGAATGAGAAATAGATAGAGAAAAAGGGACAAATAGACAGACAGATAGACAGACAGACAGATAGATAAACAGACAGACAGAGATAGATAGACACACACACACACACACACACACACACACACACACACACACACACACACACACACACACTCCAGTGCTGCCAACCAGCAAGGCATGGGTTGGAATCCCGCTCAGATTGCTAAGGATTTTTCACTGACTCGGAGTGGTTACTGTCCCCCTTGAGCAAAAGGATGGGGGTGTGTGATGTGTGAGAGGTCTCAGTCTTACCCATAGATCCGTCTCTATGAGCTCTTGAGTTCCTTCCCGGAGGGTGATGGTTGACGATCACGAGTCCAGCGCGTGATCCTCCAGACCATGGTGAACACACACCGCTCCTGCGGTCCAGTAGAACAAATCCCGTCTATCACCTGGCATTCCGTGGGTTCGAGCTCTGCTCAGGTCGCTAAGGATTTTTCTTCTTCAGGAAGTGGTTACTGTCCCTCTTGAGTAAGAATATAGAGATGTGTGATGTGTGAAATCTTGCGCGGAAGTCATGCATTGCACCCTCAAGAAACAACCCTTCTATATCGTATAGTACGTACTGGGCCAAGCATTCTGACGCACGGTCTTCCCCATCTCCTCACTCAACGGCTTAGGCTCTCAAGAGGGGAGCATTAGGTTACCTCAGGAACTGAACTAACCTTTGGTCCTCATAACTCATCTTTATATTTAGGAGTAGTATTTGACGGGATTCGTAGCATTCCATATTTTTCACGGTCCGTCTCTATATAATGGAAATAGTAGTTCAATGTGTGTTTTGTATTATGATTATTCGATTAGAGGGCAGTTGAGTGTGCTTGTAAAACTATACTTAGAGTGCGTCTGTGGATGTTACAGGTTGGCAACCAGAGAGTTAACTATCCTCCACCTTCCTTGCCATCTAGAAACAATTTAAGGACCTAAAGAAGAAAACATGTGTAACAAGGTCTTCCTGCTACTCTTCTTCTGCCTGGTTGTGCCCGGTCCATTCACCTGGTTTGGTAAAGTGAATGGCATAGAATCCCTTACTCGCCATGTCACTAGTTCTTAAATTCATTTGTCTTCAGCCAATTGTATCTCTTCAGAGCAACTCCCTGTGATGCAGCAAACGGTATATTTTGATTACAGTACTTTTTGAAAGCCAGTGTTACCACACCTCATTAGGTGTTTCGTGCGGCAGAAATGGTAGTTAATGATAAAGAGTATGTAATACCAGCTGGAGTGATTAAATCAATAAACAACGAAAAATGGTCCTACAGTGCCCGCCAGCGCGCTGAATTAGTGTGCTGACCACTTAACTTACGCCTCCCTTCCCTTATTTTTCATCTTTTCATTTGCTTAGAAATAAGTAGTCTTAGAAAAAAAAAAAGTTCGGTTGCAGTTTTGTGCTCGTTTAGGCTTCCAGCGTTTATAGATTAATACAGCCTCACCCACCCCTCGAAGACTGAGGAATGCTTACACAAGAGTGTGAGGATGTACAGTTGACTCACACCACAAAATAAAAGTTCCTCAAGAGGCTTTCATCGCTATTTCCAACACCACTGTTATTGACACCGCACCATCCACAGCTTTCCCTACACATCCCTTGCCGCTACCACAGTGAGGAACATCACTACCTCAAAAGAATTTAATGATCAAGGGAAAAAAAGGCAATGGAAATTCAATTTTAAACTAACACAAGGTTGTTGAGGTAAAGGTAACCTCTGCTTATACATGTTATATATGAAGAAATTCGCTTATACATAAATTCATTATGGATTAAGTTTTTCTTTTTAAATATCACCGTAAAAACTCAGCATTTCAGTGAGTAAGTTTTTGCTGCCTGTGTTGATGTTATTATTTGATTTTGTTTTTGCTGATTTTGTTATTGTTGTTGTTAATGTTGTTGTTCTTGTTGTTGTTGTTCATCGTGGTTAGTTATATTCAACTCAATAAATAAATACCGTATTATAGATAATATAAGGAATATTGTTGAAAGTCAGACCATTCACACATCATCGACAAAATACACACACACGACTGATTGGTAGCTCAGTAAATAATATCCAAGTCTATCATTTGGTAGGCTGAGAGGTTCGGGCCTCGCTCAAGAAGCAAAGTTTTCACTGATGATCAAGCAGTTATTAATGTCCTCCTTGAGCAAGAGGATGGGGTGTGTGGTGTGTAAATGGTCACATCCTTACCCATAGACTAGACTCTCTGGAGAGGTAATGGCTAGCAATCATGAGTACAAAGCGTGATCCTCAAGATCGTGGTGAACACACACACACACACCTTTCTCCCCCACATGAACGAGTGCCAGGTGTTAAGGGTGCCTCGTTACTATTTTTTTCTTCTATATCATTAACCGTTGGCGCCAGTAGGCATATGGACAGATGGACTTGCCTCGCCTGTTGCCGTAGGTTTTAGAATTTTTATAGTGACGCCTCGAATGTTTAAGTTTTCTCTTGAATATGTTGAGAACGATTGAGGCTTATTACTGCTACAGCCTCAGATGCATATAAACGTTGTAAGTCCCGACAGTATGGCAGCAATTTGGGTAGTCTTTGGCCACTCAGTGGTGATATCAAATATTGAAAAGTGGTCAGCGGATATCAGGGATTCGAACCCGGAATCCTAGGCTCCCATGCCCGAACGCTGACCACTGCACCACCGCCTCTCCAATGTTATGTTCAACTCATGATTAAATTATATTATTTTCCAATAGTATTAGCCAAGCATGAATAGTAAGTAATTTGAAGGGTCTTTGCTGTAGATTTATTTAACAGTGTGTGTGTGTGTGAAGCGTGCACACCTGCACATCCTGGGTCAGAAAGATAATACCCCAGTTCCTCCTAATGTTGACCGCCAATTTGAATGGCTTCTGGTCATTATTATTGTGATGTTTCAAGTGAAGGACATTTGTATTAAAACATTTATGATACTGTAAGTGTTTTTATAATTAAATGTTTGCTAAGATTTAGCAGCCTAGTATTCAAGTGGTGACAATCGAAACACTCGATAAACCGCAGCTTATTATTTACTTTCACTCATACATAAATATATATATATATATATATATATATATATATATATATATATATATATATATATATATATAAGCACACACACACACACACACACACACACATACACACAGATATTTTAACCAATGTTAATGCGATGCTAAATACACTATAAGAAATAAAAGAAAATATGATCAAATTACAATAAAAAATATACTGTAATAGAGATCAAAATATATATATTACAGACAAGGCCAGCCTTCTCCATAAATGTAAGTACCTCATGTCCGAGGAGCGACACTTATCTCCCAGTATCAGGGGGGACGCAAAGTTCCACCTTCCACCCGACAGCGGAACAAGTATTGTTCGACCAGCAAGAGCAGTACAGTCATGGGATGCAAACAGTCATCACAATAAGACTGCACTCAATGAGGTACAAGATAACTATGTGTAAAATATTTATGACCTGTCCTAAGACGGGTAAGCATCGTTTTGCCTTGACGTTCAAGGACTTGCATACTTGGCCAACGGCACACGGCCCTATAGTTAATCTCCCAGATCTTATTTCAATCATAAAGCATTCCCATTTCTGTTGCCGAGAGAGAGAGAGAGAGAGAGAGAGAGAGAGAGAGAGAGAGAGAGAGAGAGAGAGAGAGAGAGAGAGAGAGAGAGAGAGAGAGAGAGAGAGAGAGAGAGAGAGAGAGAGAGAGAAGAGAGAGAGAGAGAGAGAGAGAGAGAGAGAGAGAGAGAGAGAGAGAGAGAGAGAGAGAGAGAGATGAGAGAGAGAGAGAGAGAGAGAGAGAGAGAGAGAGAGAGAGAGAGAGAGAGAGAGAGAGAGAGAGACTTCTAGCATACTAAATGCAACTAATGTATAGTTTTAGATTAAGTAAAATATATTTGTATGAAAAATATGTTTTAGTGTTCTATCATATCTGCCAGATACGAGGGCAGGTTCCCCTTCACGTCATGTCATTCACCTGTTCCTGCAATAGTTTTGATTCTTGAAGTTCACCGCCTCTGTTCCGATTGCCACCAAGAGCAGCAGCAGTGTTGCCGCACCAGCCGTTGCCATCCTGCACCTCAGAACTAGTAACGCCTCGGGCACGCGCCGCCACTTTATCAGGGACGCCACCGGCCGTCGTTGATTGGTGCTCCCTCTACAACACCTTATATGACCTGCACTTGTGAGGCGTAAAACAGATGGCTTAAAAAGGCATCACACGGGCACCAAGCTGCTTTGGGGTCTAAAGCAACACAAGGAGGAGCTAAGTGACGGGAGGAAAGAGATAGGGAGATAGGGAGATATAAATAAGTGTGATGCGTCATTTTTTGAGATATTCTATTTTCGTTCACGTTTTTATCACAAAGGTGATGCAGTCAGGGAATGAGAACCGACACATGTATACCAAATTGGTGTACGTATGTTATGTACGTGCACGTGTTACATTCCATTCAGCATCACGAACTATTCAGTGGCTACCTTGCGTGGGCCTTAGCTCCAGGAGGATGTGAGGCTTAGATTACACGATTTGAAGTATATCCTGCCTTACCTGGTCAAGTGAAGGTATAGAAAAAAAGATGTTTCGATTCTCTTCGGTCGTTCACCTGTACGCACCCTCTACGCCAGTATCTATAAGCATCCTGTGAAAAACAACCATCTAAAGTAGTAACACTGACTACCTAACGTTACATCACTCTCGGACGAGCGATTAAGAAAAAAAATTACCACACGCAGTAAACCATAACAATGTCATCCGTTATCATTTGTTATTTAGTTCATGTTTTTAAAGAATAATTGCCATTGTTGTTATCACTGATATCATTGTAAATTGCATTATTATTTTCATTATTATTATTTATATTAGTATTACAATTGTTATCGTTATTATTCTTTTTTAAATTTGGATTTTTTTACTACATATATTGCTGTAATCATAATTTTTATAATTATCATATTTTTATTATTATTACTATCAATATCATTATCATTATTCTCTTCTTGTTATCATTATTATCACTATCATTGTTATTATCATTATCATTATTATTATTTTTTTTATTATTATTATTATTATCATTGTTATTATTATCATTATTATTATTATTGTTATTATCATTATCATTATTATTATCATCGTCAATATTATTATTATTATTATTATTATCATTATTATTATTATTATTATTATTATTATTATTATTATTATTGTTATTAGTATCATTATAATAATTATTATTCATATTATTACTATTATTATCATTATCATTATTGTTAATATTATCATCATTATCATTATTATTACATTATAATAATGATGAAAATAATAATGATAATGAAAAATTATGATAGTAATCATGACTAATAATAATAATAATTATAAGAAGAAAAAGAAGAAAATTAACTACAATAATAATAATAATAGCAACAATAATAATAACAATGATTGATAATAATAATAGTAATAATAATAGTAATAATAATAATAATAATAATAATAATAATAATAATAATAATGATAATAATAATAATAACAATGATAATAATAATGATAAGGATAATAATAATGATAATAATAATAAAAAACTATTGATTGCAATATTAATAATAATAATAAATGGTAACATCAATGATAATTATAACAATAATAATGATAATGATAATAATAATAACCATAATAATAATAATCATAATAATAATAATATTAATAATAATAATAATAATATTAATGATAATAATAATAATGATAATAATAGTAATTATAATAACAATAGTAGTAATGATGATCACTAATAATAATAATAATAATAATAATAATAATAATAATAATTGTAACTGTATGTATGTTTTATCATTCCTTTGTTGAAATATTTAGAAGGTTCAAATACTGTAAAGAAGGATCAGTAGATGCCTTGTTGTTTCATGAGTCAAGGTGATCACAGTACGTATAGCGACTCGTTCATGTCATTTATTGTTGACAACTGAGCGCGCTGCAGGAATGTGACAGAGGTGAGAGCTGTCTATTTTCTTATGTATTGTAGTATAAACTGACTGTCATAATGATTTATTAATTGTAAGCATTACTTGAAATGTATGACAAGGCAATGAGAATGTATTTGTATCGGTTTTGTGACTGGAAATGTATATTTCTAGATCTTTACGACATGGTTGACATGGTATAGCAAGAATTGAGAGAACTGAGCTTCAATAAAAGTCATCGGGAAATACGGGTTTCTGTTCACCCCGGTGACGAAGCAGGGTCCTGCCATGCCTGTAAAACAGCTCACATTAATTAGAAAACCTGTGAAAGCCGCTTCAATAATAATTATAATAATATTAACAACAATAATAATAATTACTATCATTATTATTATTATGATGATGATGATGGTAATTATAACAATAATGGTAGTAATAATAGTAATAATAATAATAATAAGAAGAAGAAGAAGAAGAAGAAGAATAGAAATATAATACACTGGATGATATAAATAATTATTATCAACAATATTGTTATTATTATCATTATTATTATTATCATCATTATCATTATTATCATTATTATTAGTATTATTACTATTACTATTATTATGATTATCATTACCATTATTAGTATGATACTTATTATTAGTTAGTGAGACTCGTTCAGCTAGTGCACAGTGCTTTAGAGGTAACGTAATACCCCCATACCTGTAGATGGGAGGTGTATACGTGCAAAGTACCACCAATAAAACATCTAGAATTAACTAAGCTGCAACTACCCAGATGTGAAGCAATGAAGTAAAGAAGACGAATCCCGAAGCACTTTGTGGGAATGAAGCAGGGTTCCAATATTCATCATTCTTCCACGCGCGGCCCTACAGTTCTGACGCTTTGATCTGTGATACTTCCTTTACCACAGGCCGAGTCTAAGGTCTCGCTTCTACTGCCGCTCTTATTCTTGCTAACGGAACAGGATTTTGTCGTCAGGAAGCATCTTCAGTGTGTTTTTCTATGGTTAGTACTGTTTTTTGCGTCTGTGTTGGGCACGCGTTGTTCCATGTGTGCTTACTGGTAGTTAGCATGGCGGGAGTGGTGGTCTCTGCCACGTGGTTAGCTAGTTCAGAGGACTCTGGTGGGGATGCCCCTCTGTAGACAATCTGCTAAGTTTGTTTTCTTCAGCAGGGTCACTCCCCTGTGGTTTGCCTTCCCCCAGGCTCCCCTGTGTCCCTCTGGGGCTGTGGGTCGTGTCCTGGGCTTCCTCCCTCCGGTCAAGACTCTGACGATGGTCTAGCTGGACCCTGAGTCAGTTTTTTTAAGTTTTCTCAAGCCGGTGCCTAAGATGGCGTCCACCTTTGACGACACGTTGCCTGCGACGTTCATTGGTGACGCAATAGCTGGTGTCCTCCTTTGACGTACGCCCTACCGGCGACGTTCATTGGCGACGCTTTAGGCAAACGTCCTCCTTCAGCGACGCACTAGCCTGCGACGACCATTGGCGACGTTCATTGGCGACTCAGTCCACTATTGGCGACACGGTCGTCCACTATTGACGACACGGTCCTCGGCCATTAGCGACATGGTCGTCTGCCATTAGCGACACGGTCGCCCGCCATCGGCAACACACTTGCCCACCATTGGCGACACACACTCCCACATTGTAATTATGATCGTTATTATTATTATTATTATTATAATTATAATTATCACTATCATTATCATCATTATTATTAGTAGTAGTAGTAGTAGTATTGTTATTATCATTATGATTATTATTAACGTAATCATTATCATAATTTTTATTACTATTGTTATCATTATCATTAGTATCGTTATTATTATTATTATTATTATTATTATTATTATTATTATTATTATTAATATTGCTATCATTATTGTTTGTTTTAGTGGGACCCAAAGTTTGTCGGTTAATATGTAGGTAATGGTGCCACCATGTTCATGTTTCTTCTACTGCAGGCACAGGTTGAAGTTTTGTATGGTAACATGTAATATCCAATGCGGTGTGTGTAGCGTGTCTCTTGTTCCCATTGTCTGTAATGTATCAATCCCCTTTCCCGCTATGCTCAAGGAAGTTGAATAGACTTCTTCCTTATAATAGTTCTATAGCACTAGGGAAATATACAACAGGGAAATAAGTGGGAGCCCCACAGAGTGACATCTGCTTATTAAGAGGCTCCGCGCGTGACTGTCGACACCGGTCCACAGATTAATTTCCGACTAGACTTGCCTTTAATCTGTCTATCTGCTTTTGACGCTAATTGTATTAACCTGACTGTGTCTTGGGGAAAAAACACGATGAACTGAAGAAATAAATTCATGTCACTTCAAACATCAGAGTCTTTTCACCCACTTTTAACTCGACAGTCTTGCAAATCGAAAATATAGTCAGCGGAAATGTTACATTTCTAAAACTAAATACACATTTTTAAAAACTTATCATCGTACCCATGTATATACCACTAGCAGACATTACTAGCGATAGGAAATTATACGATCAGATAACTGAAGTAAGTAATTCATTTGAAAGCGTCAATTATGGAGACTTAAATCTTCCAGTAACCTCATGAGAAAATCCTCTAAAATCAATTATGGATCACGATTTATACAATAATTAGTTAGAGAATGACTTAAGTCAACGCGTTAATAAACCTATCAGAAGTGACAATATACTAGACCTTATATTTTCAACAAACGACATTCCTGTAAGTAACGTTAATACTGGCCATGAATTAGGCAGCAGCGATCATAATATTGTTTCATATAGTATAAACCTCGAGGTTTACAAAGAAAACGTGAGTGACGAACTTATCTAGGAAACTGAAAAATTACTTACTATCTTACTTAGTTTACTTAGTCGAACTTAGAGGGTCTTCCTCACAGCTGTGGTGGTCCACCGCTGCTGCCGGTCCGAGAGTCTTCCTTCAGGAGAGCCATCTGGTCCGGCACAGAGTTTGAGGCTGCACTGCAGTAAGCTGTATAGCCTGGCACAGGAGGCTCATCTGGCAGCGCTTGCAGGAAGTTGTCCAGTTCTTTCTTGAATCTGATGACCGAGCAGCCTATGGTGTCTATGACATGTTTAGGGAGCACGTTGAAGAGTCTAGAGTCACTGTGAAAGACTGGAGGCGAGGAGATTCTTGATTCTCACTTGGGTTGTTGAAGAGCAGTGGTGGTGCCCTTCTCTCGCATAAGCGACCGGTGCGCTCGCTTGCCTTAGCCTTCAGTAGCTTGGGTGTGGGGTCAGGTACCTGCTTCTCCAATATCTTCCACAAACATATGATCCTATATCTCTCTCTTCTCTGTTGAGAGTATAGCCCCAGTTTTTGCAAACGCTGCCAGTAGTTGAACCCTCTCATGCCTTTTATTGTCCTGGTGAAGGCTCTCTGTATGTCACCCTTTTTGTGGGGTGACCAGAGCTGGCTGCAGTAGTCGAGTACTGGTTGTATGAAAGGGCCTTCCACAGTGCCAGCATGACCTCTTGCTTCCTTGACTTGAAGGTTCGAAGGACCCAGCCGACCATCCGTCTGGCTTTTTTGGCTGTTTCTTTGATGTGGTGCTGGAAGGTGGCGTCGTCATTCATGTGGACACCAAGACACTTGATGACAGGACTTAGTGGGATTGCTTGCTGTCCCTTTCTATATAGGTTGGTGGAGTCTTTTAGCTCGGTATTGGGCCCCAGTCTCATTGCTTCAAATTTCTCCTCGTTAAATTTCAAGTTGTTTGTTTCGGCCCATTTGAATATCTTCTGAATGTTTGCCTGTAGTTGCTCAACATCCCTCTCCTCACTAATCCTATGGCTGAGGGTGGTATCATCGGCAAAGGATGACAGAAAGGAGCCATCGACCACTTCCTCTATGACAGCCATCAGAACCAGGAAGAGCAGAGGGCCGAGGACTGACTCTGTGGGACGCCACTGGTGACTTCTTGCTAAGATGTGTGGCCATCAACAGCGAGTGCCTGTTTCCTGTGTGTAAGGAAGCTGTGCAGCCACACACCCAGCTTCCCTGTTATCCTCATGGCCTTCAGCTTGTGGAGGAGGATGCTGTGATCGACTCGATCGAAGGCCTTGGCGAAATCCAGGTACACTACGTCCACATTTCCTCCTTCAGCAAGTCCTTGGAGCAGCCATTCATGGTGGGCTAGCAGGTTGGAGAGGCACGACCTTCCTTTGCGGAACCCATGCTGGGAGCTGCTCATGGGGTAATTTTCTTCTAAGTAGGTGACGATTCCATCCCTAATTATGTTTTCAAATGTTTTTACGAGGTGGGAGGTGAAGGCCACAGGTGTATAGTTTTTTGCTTGGCTTCTGTCTCCCCCTTTGTTGATTGGAGAAATTACAGTCTCCTTTACTATGGTTGGGATGGTGCCGGTGTCCAGAGAGCAGCGCTAGAGCTTGTAGAGGCGATTTGCCAGTGCCTTTTTGCATTTCAGCAAGAGGATGGACGGCACACCATCAGGTCCAGCAGCAGAGTGCATCTTAAGTTCGCTGATGACTCTCTGTAGGTCAGTTGTGGTGAAGGTAATGTTGGCAAGGTTGTGGTGGTGCTCCTTAAAGAATTCGCTGGGGTCACGCACTATCTTCGTAGTTTTAGGCTGTGAGAAGACTTTCGTGTATTGCTGGGATAGAATATGGCATGTTACATTGGGATTCCTCGACATTTCCCCGTTTTCTGCTTGAAGTGGCCCAACTCTTACTTGCGTTTTGGAAAACATTTTGCAGTATTTGAAGAACTTAGGGTTGACCTTTATGTTGTGCACTGCCTGATTTAAGGTGGCCCGTCTCCATCAGTATTTTCCGCTCCCTTAGAATGTCACTTCTTCTGAAAGCTTGCCTTCTCTTCACTGAGACATTTCCTTCACAAGTGGTGAATAGGCTGTCCAACATAGCCTCGGGGTCATCGTCATGAAGTACTGACTCCAAGTCAGTGTCCCTCAGCTGAGCATTTATGAGCTCCCAGTTAACTTGACTGCTGAAAAAGTTGAGACTGGAGAATGGGTTCTTATCTGTAGGTCTGCTCACTTCAGGAGGTAGTGTTGATTTATTGTAGTTTGTGTGTATCCTGAGGAGATTGTGATCAGAAATGCTATTGATTGCATCACTGTTGTTGGTGAAGAGCAGGTCAAGAATGTTGTTGGCCCTGGTTGGTTCAGTTATTACCTGAATAAGGAATGTGGAGTTTGCTATATCTAAGAGTAATTCAGCTTGAGACTTATTGGCAAGCGTGCAGCCAGTTAAAATTCCTTCGGGGCACTTTAAGAAGGGAAAGTTGAAGTCCCCAGTGAGGATGATGTCAGGTGTTGGGATTGATACGGAGTCCAGCAGGTGACTTAGGGCCTCCATGGCACTGCTGAAATTCTTGGGGAAGCTGCTTGATGGGCGGTAGCAGTTTATAAGCACATGTTGCGTGACTGAATGTGGATCGCCTGGAGTTCTATTTGGCCGTCTGAGTACGACAAGAGTGGTTTTGCATTTAGAGCAATGTCGTCCCTCAGATATATTATTGTGCCTCTATGGGTTCTTTCTTTCCTATCTGTCCGGAATGAGGTGTAGTTTGAAATGTTGATTTCTGCCTCTTTGACTCCTTCAGATAGGTAGGTTTCGGTGAGGGCAATAAACATAAAGTCCTCCTCCCGGGCTAGTTTTCTAAGAAATGGTAGCTTCCTTTGGATTGTTTGGATTGTTTTCGGGTAAAGACCTTGAATATTGCCCTCTAGGAGTTTTTCCACTAGTGTACCCCAATCCTGGGCCAGACCCAGACTGGGTTCATGGGTGCCACTGCTGCTGGGAGTACTTGTGCGGGGTGACTCTGTTGGTGGCTTCGTTAGGTTTTAGAGCGCAAGTCCCTGAGCCTCCATAACTTTGTTTATGTTTGCTATGTGTGTTTTTAGCTTGATGAACATTTCTAATAATTGCTGTTTAGGTTCCCATTTGATTGGTTTTGAGAAACTGCCGGTGTGTTCACTGTTCTGAAGGCAGCTTGTTCTGTTTCAGTAGGGTTGTGATTCGCAGTCTGCTGCCGTTTAGTTCTTCATATATGGGTGAACTTGTAATCCTTATTGAAACATTCTTGTTTCTGCACTGCCCTACGGCATAACACAGGGTGATAGCTAGAGCAGTCCCTTCCTAGCCTGCAACCCCGCTCGTCTCTAGGGCCATAGTTTACAAATTTCTGGCATGGTTTGGGATGGCTTAACTTGCAGCCCTTCCCACTGAAATCATATTTGCAGCGTCCTCGTCTGTAGAACCTACATACCCGTATTGGGTTTGTGGCAGCCGGACGAGGGTCCTCCGTGCTGGGTGGCTGCGAATGATGGTTACCTTGTTTCACTGCCATGGTACTTACAGGCTCTGCTGTGACTCCAACGTGCGTGGGTGTAGACTGCTCCAGGGTCTGCTGTACCAGGCTGAGGTCCATGTCTTCTGGGGTGTTGCCTGGGAAGCCACCTTGTGCATGGTGGGTCGGTGTGGCCTGGTCGTTTGTAGGCGGCACTGCATCCTGTTCTATGTGTGTGGGTGCCTGGAGTGCTGGGGTCTCTGCTGGAGCAGGGGGTGCTGGAGTCTCTGCTGGGATTTGTGAGTTCCTGAGATCAGTGTCGTCATGGTCAAGAGTAGATTGTAAAGCCTGCTCCTTCTTCATCCTATCTGTGGCCTCACTCGCCTCGGCCATCCACTCGGGGTCAGAATATTTATCGAAATTGCACTTTTCACAAGTGTACTTACGTTTCGTTTTAGCAAGGCACAGTAGTAAGTACATGGGTAATGCACTGCACGTGTAGTGGATCCAGTTCTTACACTCTTCACACTGGATTGTAAATTTCATATTCGTGTCCCGGCCACACGTGCTGCAGTGACCCGTGTCGGTGTTGTTTACATCCTGTGCGCCTGCCATTCCTTGACTGGTCACACTGGGTCACTTTTTTCGTGGTTATTTCTCCTGAACACCGTTATACTTAGTCTTCCCAGTTATCACAACTTATACCTCGGGTGTTTATACTAAGTATAGTATCACTTTGTTGCAAAACAAGGGCCTCGAGGTACCAAAAACACGATATAACACGGGACCTGCACTCTCCTCACTCACTCATTCCTCCGTCCATTGCGTCTATCATTAAGGAAAATATTGACAGAGACTAATTGGAGCGTAGTAGAGGACGAAACCGATAAAATAAATAGATCATAGACAGAATTATATAACATCTTAAAGGGGGTAGTTATGTTATGCATTCCAGTTTGTAAAAGACGTCCACGCAAAATAACAAAACCAAATGGTGGAACAGCCAAACTGATTCAAGATTATAGCATAAAAAATGCGCTTATAGTAAATATTTACAATCACAAAACGATGAGATCGAATACGAAAGACTAAGATACAAGGCAAACATGATTATTAGACGAAATACAAAAAGATCTCTAAATACAAATTGCAATTAAAACTAAATCCAACGCCAAAGAATTTTACAATACATTCATGATAAAAAAGTTATCAACAAATATTGGCCCATTTCGCTTTGAAAATTAAAATAGTAAAGTAAATACAAAATTAGAAATAGCCGAAATACTGAATGATTACGTTGCATCCGTTCTTAACGTTGAAGACACCTATGAAATCCAAGAAATAACCCCGGCTCAATCTAACTTAATTTTTTTATGCGATTGTGACTTTACTGAGGACTCTAACTATAACATTTGATAAAATTAAGGTAAACAAAAGTTTTGATCCTAACTGTATAGCACCGAGAGTTTTAAAAGATAAAAAGTATGAAATTAGTAAACTTCTTATAAAACTATTCAATAAATCCTTAAATTTTGGAAGAATCCCGGATATTTGGAAATCGGCAAATGTTACAAATAAAAGGAAGATGAAACTCTATCGAATAACTACAGACTATTCAGCCTCACATCCGCAGTTGGTAAGTAAATGGAAATTATAATACGTTATATACTAGTAAGTTTCTTAGAAGAAAATATTCTGATTAATAATATTCAACATGGCTTTCGTAACAAATATTCGTTTTTAACAAATCTGCTTGACTTTTATAACGGTGTATTCAACATTTATGACGAGACAAAAGCGGTAGATGTAATTTATCTTAATTTTCAAAAACCGCATAAACGATTACTAAAGAAATTAGTCATATGGCATAGCTGAGACTTTCCGAGAAATAACAGTGCTTTGTGATAAATGGTAAATCATCTAACTGGCGAGACATTATAAGCGGTGTGCCACAAGGACCAGCATATGACCCCATTCTTTTTCAAATTTATGTCAATGATATCGATAAAGGCCTCGCCTGTAGGATATCAAAATTTGTCTACGATACGAAAATCATGGGTAGAGTAACTACAACCACAGAAAAATTACAACTTCAATTCAACCTCAGCATCTTAATCAATACACATAATCATTACACAAAATATACAATGAATGGCCAGAAGCATCTACGCTTAGGCATAGGAGCCCAACGGAGAAGAAAATTTGATAGAGTAAGATGAAAGGTTGAAAGTTAGGAAAAGATCAAGAATGTTGGGCGTGTCTCCAAGGCGGTCAGGGATACGGGTAAGGAACTGCACCAGCTGCTCTAGGTCATGGAGGATAGCAAAGTTTAAGGTTTGTTCACCAGATTGGTCAGTGAAAGAGAATGAAAGTCAAAGCTGGTGATGAACATTAAAATCCCCTTGAATGAAGATTTCAGCATAAGGAAAGTGAGATAGGGTGTACTTTCGTTGCTACTTATTGCAACGTTTTTCGTGTTCTGTTAAAAACTAAAACTGGTCACGGGGTACAGAATACTGTTTGATTTTCTATATATAATTAATTAATTCAACAATTTTTCCTTGCTTTTTTCTTCGTATAACAAACATCATTCTATAACATATACATATAATCAGGCACTTGAAATAATTTCTTTAGGAGCTATAAGAATATTCATAATCGTGGAGCAAAAACATAATAATATTCATAATCGTGGAACAAAAACATATCATACATCACAAATCCTACATAAAATAATATCCTTATCTTAACATCCTATCAGCTGCTTAATTAAGACTGCATGTCAGAAAGAGTCTTTACTTACCCCCACCAGAAACTCCATTTTGAGCTGCGAGCTGGTTGAAACTTCCAAGTTAGAAGTCGCTGAATGAAGTGAGTCTCTAAGTTTTCTACAGCTGTATATATTCCTCAAAAATTAAATAGTTACCAATTCTCAACAGAGACAATATTTGGGGAGGCCCCAACATCTGTTAAGGCTATTTTGCCTTAAAATTCTAAAAAGATTAGTTTCCCTTAAAATTCTACATTTTATATAAAGGTGAGTTTCCCTTCCATTCTACTGGGAAGTTGTTGTACGTACATCTATTTAACGTCTAGGGATTACCTTAATGGGTTTATACTAGGCCATATACTTTACAAAGGAAGCCGGCAGATTTTTATTGCTTCGCCCGAACTAATGGTCGCTACAAGCTCCTTTAATCTCACCTAATCCCTTAATTTACCTGGATATTTGAGCGTCTAGAACACCTGGGTTGGTCAGCGACACAGCTGACACCTGCTGCATCTCTTGACCTCATTATTTTTACCCTTTTGACCGCGACACCTGGACTTTTGACCTCGGTCACCTCGCTACCTCTGACTTACATCTCTGAACCCTTATTTCCACTTTCCACACATCCACATATATCTTCCACCTCCACATAATATGTATCTTCCCCTTCAACACATATATGGTCACGACAGTACTCCACTTTGGAAGTCAAATAGTCAAAGAATGTTACATAGTAAAAGGAATTAGGTGAGAGATATACAGCACAGATGTATTTAGTTAGAGAGTGACATTGAAGTATTAGTCAGATGGTAGAAAATTCTAAAGATTCAAGATTATGGGCACGAGAGCAAGTAATGTCGTTATGCACATATACGCAACAGCCAGCTTTGGAATGAAAATGTGGATAGGGAAAGTAGGAGGGAACAGAGAAGGGGCTGCTATCAGTAGTCACAGACTTAGGAAGACTTAGTTAGGAAGAGAAGATGAAGTTTAGTGGAGGAGAGATGGTGTTCCACAGATTGGACCCCGCCGTGGGGAGTCACCTTGATGTGGTGGCGGGGCTTGAAGCGTGGTCGGCGGCGCCCCCTCCTGCGGGGCCCTGTCCGTCTCTGTAGGGTTGGTGTCTGTCGGCCTCGTGGACCAAGCACTCCCCCTTCATCACTGGTAGAGGGAGCCTACCGGTGATGTTGCTCGTCCTTACCCGTCTACATCTAGGGCAGGACTAAGCCTCCCAGCGTGTTTGCCGTGCGTGGCGTCCTGTATACTCCCCGCGCTCCCTCATCTGGGAGTTGAGTCCACTCCTGCGGGGCAGGAGGTAGTTCCCTGCGGTGGACAACACACTCCTTTCGTGGGGGAGTTGGGGTAAGACGGGTGGTCCAGTGTGGCCCCGCTGGATCAATCGGCTGGTCATGCGTTGGCTAGGGTCAAGCGGCTGCTGTCTGGTGGGCACCGCAACGGTCCCGCGGCTGCCACCTCACTCCAGGCAGTGGCTGCGTATACTTCCCCCACTACCCCTAGGGCTGTTGGGAGCCGTCGTGCCTCAACATACATCCCTCCCTTGTTGGGCTCCGTGGTGGGTGGGGGGGGTGGGGAAGCGAATGTTTTCTTACGATTTTATGGCATCTTCACCACCACTCTCGTGAGCAAGCTCTCTCCCCGACGTCCGCTCGTCCCTGGCTGCTGCTTCTCGATCTTCCCTTATCGCCACCCTTGAGCCTTTCCGGGCCACGGGTGGTGCAACTGGGACCACTGTCCCCTCCGCTTTGAATTCTACAGATTCAAACCAAGAAATTTTTAATTATAAGCCTAGAAAACAAAGACGCGTTAACGCACAGAAGGGCTTTTCAGGCCCTCTCATTCAGACTCTACCAGGTACTTTCGAGCCGGCATATTACGAACAGTTCGTTGTTATCAGGTCTCTTGACGGTGTGTCTGTTATGGATCTAGACATATTTGACGTACATCGAGCACTCATTAAAGTTTGTGGACGCGAGCCTAAGGTCTCCTCCCAAAGGGACGGTAGTCTCCTGGTGGAGGTGTCGTCCCTGGAAGAGAGTGCTCGCCTCAGAACGATCTCCTCTGTCCCTGGAACGCAGGTGGCGTGTACTCAACACGCTACCCTCAACCAGTGTAAGGGGATCATCTTTTCTCGTGACGTCATGCGCTACTCAAACGAAAAGTTTCTACACGAACTGAGTGATCAGGGTGTTGTAGGAGTTGATCGTCTACAAAGGAAAGTTGGAGTTCTTGT
This sequence comes from Metacarcinus magister, assembly GCA_029783475.1. Classification (NCBI taxonomy): domain Eukaryota; kingdom Metazoa; phylum Arthropoda; class Malacostraca; order Decapoda; family Cancridae; genus Metacarcinus; species Metacarcinus magister. Next base: position 22,341,854 of record JAPQNM010000044.1, on the reverse strand, counting down.
TCCCACCCCTACCCTCTTTCTCACTTTCGACCGACTCAAACTGCCTGAAGTTGTCAAACTGGCGTGGCTCTGCCTCCCATTAAAAGCATACATACCGTCCCCTAGGCGATGCTATCACTGTCAGGAATTCGGACATGTCAATCGTTCCTGCCGTTTGTTGCAAGATTGTCTCCCAGCGGTGTGCTCGTCCTGTGGTATGACGGATCACGATGGCACGACCTGCCCTGGTCCTGTCTCCTGTTTTAACTGCCACGGACCTCACCCAGCTTACTCAAAAGACTGCGACCGCTACAGATTTGAGAGGGAAGTACTCTCCATCAGGACCACGGAGAAAATTGATTTTGCCGAGGCAAAGCGTAGAGTTCTTACTACGCATATACGTCCAGGAGTGACTTGTGCAACTATGCTTTCCTCTCTTAGTAATAGACGTCAACTCCGCAATACGACTGCTACAGTGCACCAAGTGGCTAAGCCACAAAATTATTCCCATACAAATGCTGTTCCTCCTGCTGCTCTGCCCTCTACCTCTATGGAGGTGTCAGAGGAACTCACTCAGGCCCCTACTGCTACGCCATCACACCATAAGCGTAGCAGAAGTGAGGACTCCCTCGAGGAGGTGCCCCTTCCTAAGGCACGATCCTCTGTACCCTCTGATGGGCCTCGAAGGCCCCCACCAGTGTCGGCTCCGGCCGTCACTTCTACCCCAGTGTCGGCTTCGGCCGTCACTCCTACTCCGGTGTCGGCTCTGGCCGTCACTACCTCCCCGGTGTCGGCTCCGGCCGTCACTCCCATTCCGGTGTCGGCTCCGGCCGTCACTCCCACCCCGATGTCGGCTCCGGCCGTCACTCCCACCCCGATGTCGGCTCCGGCCGTCACTCCCACCCCGATGTCGGCTCCGGCCGTCACTCCCACCCCGATGTCGGCTCCGGCCATCACTCCCACCCCGGTGTCAGCCCCGGTCGTCACTCCTCCCCTGGTGTCGGCTCCGACCGTCACTCCCACCTCGGTGTTGACTTCGACCAACACTCCTGCCCCGGTGACGGCTCTGGCCGTTACTCCCGCCCCTGTGTCGGCTACGGCCGTTACTCTCGCTTTGGTGTCGGCTCCGTCCGTCACTCCTACCCCGGTGTCCTACTGCCGTCATCACTGCTCCTGCTGCTGTGGCCACCTCACTGGCCACTGGGCTAGGAAAGATTGCAAGGCGATTGTCCACTGCCTCTACTGCTCTAGCCACTGCCATTAGGCAGGGCAAGAGCAAGAAGGATACTGGTGTTGGGAGGGCCTCCTCTAGGGGCCTCCCCACGCACCGTTAATTTTAATATTTTTAATATTTTACAGTGGAACCTTCGTGGGTTGAGAGGGAATTGGGAGGAGCTCAGTCTACTCCTGCGGGGACACCAGCCGGTCTGTGTCTGTCTGCAGGAGACTATGATTGGGTCGTCCTCCCATCCTCCACCCAGGGGTTACTCTGGCTTTTACTCTCCTCATGATCGCGCGCAAGGCCATCATGGTGGAACAGCAATTTTCTTAGATAACTCACGAGGCATTGCTTTTACCTCTCTTAATATTGTCTCTCCCCTGCAGCTGGTGGCTGTCCAGCTTTTTAAACAACTTGCCATAGTTGATTGCGAGATTGATGAGTTCCTAGACATAGACAGCGCTGTCGAGTATTTTACATCTATACTCCAGCGAGCTGGTGATCTTTCCATCCTTCAGACCACAGGGTTTACCAGGCGCAGACCGGTCCCCTGGTGGTCTGATGAGTGTAGACAGGCAGTGACAGAGCGTCGACAAGCTTTTGGTAGGTACCGTCGACACAAAACAGAATTTTTCCGGGGACAATACAGACTGGCTAGAGCTAAGGCTCGTCGAGTCCTCAAGGATGCTCGCAGTAAGTCCCTTGCATCTTTTGTCTCCACATTAAACGTGCAGACACCTATGTCGCAGGTATTCAAGCGCGTGCGGAAGATAGCAGGAAAGTTCTCTCCAGGCCCACCTCTGGTCCTCCATGTCAACGGGGATAAGGTATCTGACAGCCAGGCGGTAGCCAACACACTCTCTGAGACCTTTTCTTTGGTGTCCAGCCGGGCCTCGAGATCTCCAGCAGTGCGTCGCCAGTTTGAGGCAGACGAGGCTCGCCAACTAGACTTTTCATCCGGTGGGGGTGAAAACTACAATGTCCCTTACTCTCTACCGGAACTGCGTTCAGCTTTGTCTCTATGTAATGACTCTTCCCCAGGGGCAGATAACATTACATAATCGATGATCCATCACCTAAATTCTGGATCACTGTCCTTCCTCCTAGGATTATTTAATAGGATGTGGAGTGACGGATACGTACCCCCCTCCTGGAAGTCTGCTATAGTCATCCCAATCCCCAAGCCTGGAAAGGACACCTCACTCCCTGTAAGGGCCGAAATACCTCGTTACTATTGTTCACTTTCACACTCATATACTTGTACGTACACACACACACGCACACACACACACTTTCCATATACTTACATGTCCAGACTCTGTTCCTGTACACGTATACGATATACGTGTCTAACCAGGCGTAATTATTCTCCCCTCTCTTACACAAATATGTAACTAGTCTTCTTTTTCAAACTACTAGTTTGGAGTGTGGTTAGAGGAGTCTTCCACGTCATCATCTCCTCTCCCCCCACCTCGTTGGTACCTCCCTCCTAGGGGCCAGAGCGAGGTGACGTCTACCCACTGCCGTGGTTGTGCTGGCAGAGAGCGGTTCTAGCTTAGCCTGACTGGACCTTCATGCATTCGTCCCTCCCTCTCTCCACCTGAGCTTGACGGTTGGTTCGAGCACCGTCGTCCTCGCCTCGACTCTGCTCCTTCACCCACTCACCACTTAGACTGTCTTTGGGCACCGTCATCCTCGCCTCGACTCTGTTCCCTCACGCACTCACCACCTAGACTACCTCTAGGTCTCTGTCAACGTGTTCTTCGTGAGTGGCGAACATCCCTCCACTCAACATCTGGACGTGGGTTACTGAGGACTTATACGCAGCTGACATTCTGCTAGAGTCGCCCACTCTGTCCTACAACGGAAGGTGCCGAGGTGTAACAAGTTGTGAGGCCCTGTGCAGTCCCTGGGCTGGTTGTGTGGTTGTTACTGTTTGTGTTAATAATTTATGTTCAAAGTTACTTTTTGCGTTTCATAATTTCTTAGATTTTGGAGTGCGTAGAATCTCCCCTTAGACTACATTAAAGTGGTCGCTGACATGCTCCTCACTTTAATTAGTTACCGAACCTTCAATGTGGCCTTGACATTGTGGCGACCTCGCCAGGATTCTACCTCTCTAATTTCTAAAGTTTTATGTTTCAGGTCGTTGCTGTCCATTTAAGTCGCGTGAGAGCGCGCACTCACTGTCGTGGCCCAGAAGTGAGTTTTGGCGTCCTGCTATCGCCTAGTGGTTGTTATTCCACTTTTCTTTACTTAGCAACCTGGTCGTTTGCTCACCTTGTACAGGTGTTTTTGGGTTGCCTGTTCGAAGAATTAGGTTCGAGCATTTTGGGAAGTTGATTGTCCTTCCCCTCCCCACTTACCCCCCCCCCAATTCTGTTGTGTGGGCTTGTGGGAGTGACTATTTAATTCTTTGTTCATTCAAGATGTCTAGCGTTGAGCAGCTGAAGACACAAGCCATCGAGCTTGGCTTTACTGGATCTGATGTGGCCCAGTACGTGTTACAGCAACAGTTCGAGAGAGAAGATCGCGCCCGGGAGAGAGAAGAGAGGAAGCTCAAAGAGGAACGCGAATTTGAGTTAACGAAGCTTCGATTGGAGATGGAGAATCAGCTTCAAATAGCTCAACTTGGGGCATCACAGAAGCAGACTTGCCAAGTCATCGAAGGTGAGAGTATTGATCGTCCCCGTCTACCAGTTTACAACGATTGTGAAAATATTGCTTCCTACATAACCTGGTTTGAAAGGATTGCTGAACTCCTGCAGCTGGATAAGAACTTCTACGCCGTGAGACTGGGGGCTTCACTCTCCGGAAAGGCAGGTAAAATTTATTCCTCGCTTTTTCCGCAAATTATCACTGATTATGACCTCAAAAAAGCCCTTTTGAAGAGTTTCTGTAAGACTCCCGACGGCTTCAGGATGGACTTCAGGTCGAGCAAGATCCGACCAGGAGAAACTTACCAACAATTCAGCATTCACCTTAACCGCCTATTTGAACAATGGCTAAAGGCATCAAATGTTGGCTCATCCTACAACGATTTGAAAGAGTTTATGATTAATTTATTTCCTCTCTATCCCCAGACCTTTGTTTGTTTGTCAAGGAACGGGGATCACTGTCTCTCGAGAAAGTTGTACAGCTGTCTGATGATTGGGCTTCCGCCCGCAACGCGAATCCCAAGTCATCCCACTCCATGACCAGCAACAAGAAGACCCAAAAACAGCACGCTTCATCTGACTCCTCCAAGGTTCCTACTTCATCTGTGAGGTGTCACAACTGCGGCGAAGAAGTTCACATCCGGCCCAGGTGCCCTAGAAATCCTCGTGCCTTCAGGAAGGACCATTCTTCAGCACTCACGGTAGGCTTTTGTTTGGATGACCGGGAAATGCCCAAGTCTACTTACTGTGTGGCAGGGACCATTAACGGGTCTTGGACATCCACCATTCTCCGTGACACCGGTTGTTCCAGTCTTCTAGTTTCCGAGGAGGCCCTACCCGACGTTGACACCACCAACTGCCAACAGGTAACAGTCTTTGACTATTTAGGCCGTGCTGACACCTTTCCTGTTGTTCGATGTTACCTGAAGTGTCCCTATTATGATGGTTGGGCCGATGCCATTCGAGCCCCCATCAAGTTTGCGACGGCCATGCTTGGGGATATTCCGGGGGCTCGTAAACCAGACGATCCTGTCTACCCTTCTCCTGCCTCTAATGAGACTACTGTCTCTCTCTCACAAGGAACTAGTGCTGCTGCCCTGACTCAATTGGACGTCGCTCCTCGGCCCATGGGCGAACGAGTATGTGCTGTACAAACTCGCGCTGGTGCCGCCCGCATGAAACGCCTTCACCCACTCGTCCTCCCCAGCTTGGAACCTCTTAAAGTGATTCCAGAGGCGTTTGCCCGTTTACAGGAAACTTGCCCCTCTCTAGCCACTGTCCGTGATAAGGCATCTATCGGACAACCCGAGCTAGCCAGGAACGGAGCTTCCTACAAGTTGTCGTGGGTGGACGGCCTACTATACCGTGAGTGTGTTTCCTCCACCCGACCCAGAAAGCTTGGTAAACGCGTACTGATTGTACCTGCTGACTGTCGACGAGTTATACTCCAGGTGGCCCACGAGAGTCTCCTCGCCGGTCACTTTTCCCACAGGAAGACTGAGGGCAAGATCAGCGAGCACTTCTTCTGGCCTGCCATGGCCTCTGACATCCGAGATTACTGCCGCTCCTGCGACATCTGCCAACGTAAGTCATCTAGGGGGCGGGTCAAGCCTGTTCCTCTCAAACCTTTGCCTGTGGTGACTCAGCCCTTCTCTCGGGTGGCGGTGGATATTGTTGGGCCCCTTTCACCTCCTTCTGCCGAAGGCCATAGGTACGTTCTAACACTCATACACTTTGCTACAGGATTTCCGGAGGCGATTCCACTGAAGGACGTGGACTCCGTCTCTGTCGCTGAGGCACTTCTCTCCATCTTCTCCAGAGTCGGCCCCGCCGTGGGGAGTCACCTTGATGTGGTGGCGGGGCTTGAAGCGTGGTCGGCGGCGCCCCCTCCTGCGGGGCCCTGTCCGTCTCTGTAGGGTTGGTGTCCGTCGGCCTCGTGGACCAAGCACTCCCCCTTCATCACTGGTACAGGAGGCCTACCGGTGATGTTGCTCGTCCTTACCCGTCTACATCTAGGGCAGGACTAAGCCTCCCAGCGTGTTTGCCGTGCGTGGCGTCCTGTATACTCCCCGCGCTCCCTCATCTGGGAGTTGAGTCCACCGCAGGGCAGGAGGTAGTTCCCTGCGGTGGACAACACACTTCTTTGGTGGGGGAGTTGGGGTACGACGGGTGGTCCAGTGTGGCCTCGCTGGATCAATCGGCTGGTCATGCGTTGGCTAGGGTCAAGCGGCTGCTGTCTGGTGGGCACCGCAACGGTCCCGCGGCTGCCACCTCACTCCAGGCAGTGGCTGCGTATACTTCCCCCACTACCCCTAGGGCTGTTGGGAGGTGTCGTGTCTCAACATACATCCCTTCCTTGTTGGGCTCCGTGGTGGGTGGGGGGGTGGGGAAGCGAATGCTTTCTTAATATTTTATGGCATCTACACCACCACTTTCGCGACCAAGCTCGCTCCCTGACGTCCGCTCGTCCCCGGCTTCTTCTCGATCTTCCCTTATCGCCACGCTTGAGCCTTTCCGGGCCACGGGTGGTGCAACTGGGACCACTGTCCCCTCCGCTTCGAATTCTACAGATTCGAACCGAGAATTTTTTAATTATAAGCCTAGAAAACAAAGATGCGTTAACGCACAGAAGGGCTTTTCAGGCCCTCTCATTCAGACTCTACCAGGTACTTTCGAGCCGGCATATTACGAACAATTCCTTGTCATCAAGTCTCTTGATGGTGTGTCTGTCATGGATCTAGACATATTTGACGTACATCGAGCACTCATTAAAGTTTGTGGACGCGAGCCTAAGGTCTCCTCCCAAAGGGATGGTAGTCTCCTAGTGGAGGTGTCGTCCCCGGAAGAGAGTGCTCGCCTCAGAGCGATCTCCTCTGTCCCTGGAACGCAGGTGGCGTGTACTCCAAACGAAAAGCTTCTACACGAACTGAGTGATCAGGGTGTTGTAGAAGTTGATCGTCTACAAAGGAAAGTTGATGGAGTTCTTGTTCCCACCCCTACCCTGTTTCTCACTTTCGACCGACTCAAACTGCCTGAAGTTGTCAAACTGGCGTGGCTCCGCCTCCCAGTAAAAGTATACATACCGTCCCCTAGGCGATGCTATCACTGTCAGGCATTCGGACATGTCAGTCGTTACTGCCGTAGGTTACAAGATGGCCTACCAGCGGTGGTACAACCGATCACGATGGCACGACCTGCCCTGGTCCTGTCTCTTGTTTTAACTGCCACGGACCTCACCCAGCTTACTCAAAAGACTGCGACCGCTACAGATTTGAGAGGGAAGTACTCTCCATCAGGACCACGGAGAAAATTGATTTTGCCGAGGCAAAGCGTAGAGTTCTTACTACGCATATACGTCCAGGAGTGACTTATGCAACTATGCTTTCCTCTCATAATAATAGACGTCAATTACGCAAAACGACTGCTACAGTGCACCAAATGGCTGAGCCACAGAATGATTCCATTAAAAATGCTGTTGCTCCTGCTGCTCTGCCCTCTACATCTATGGAGGTGTCAGAGGAACTCACTCAGGCCCCTACTGCTACGCCATCACACCATAAGCGTAGCAGAAGTGAGGACTCCATCGAGGAGGTGTCCCTTCCTAAGGAGGCACGATCCTCTATACCCTCTGGTGGGCCTCGAAGGCCCCCACCAGTGTCGGCTCCGGCCGTCACTCCTACCCCTGTGTCGGCTTCGGCCGTCACTTCCTCCCCGGTGTCGGCTCTGACCGTCACTCCCACCCAGGTGTCGGCTCCAGCCGTCACTTCTACCCCGGTGTCGGCTCCGGCCGTCACTTCTGCCCCGGTGTCAGCTCCGGCCGTCACTCCCACCCCGGTGTCGGCTCCGGCCGTCACTCCCACCCCGGTGTCGGCTCCGGCCGTCACTCCCACCCCGGTGTCGGCCCCGGTCGTCACTCCCCCCCTGGTGTCGGCTACGACCGTCACTCCCACCTCGGTGTTGACTTCGACCAAGACTCCTGCCCCGGTGACGGCTCTGGCCGTTACTCCCGCCCCTGTGTCGGCTACGGCCGTTACTCCCGCCTTGGTGTCGGCTCCGACCGTCACTCCTACCCCGTTGTCGGCTCACGCCGTCATCACTGCTCCTACTGCTGTGGCCACCTCACTGGCCACTGGGCTAGGAAAGACTGCAAGGCGATTGTCCACTGCCTCCACTGCTCTAGCCACTGCCATTAGGCAGGGTAAGAGAAGGAAGGATACTGGTGTTGGGAGGGTCTCCTCTAGGGGCCTCCCCACGCACCGTTAATTTTAATATTTTTAATATTTTACAGTGGAACCTTCGTGGGTTGAGAGGGAATTGGGAGGACCTCAGTCTACTCCTGCAAAGACACCAGCCGGTCTGTGTCTGTCTGCAGGAGACTATGATTGGTTCGTCCTCCCATCCTACACCCAGGGGTTACTCTGGCTTTTACTCTCCTCATGATCGCGCGCAAGGCCATCATGGTGGAACAGCAATTTTTTTAGATAACTCACGAGGCATTGCTTTTACCTCTTTTAATATTGTCTCCCCCCTGCAGCTGGTGGCTGTCCAGCTCCACCTCAGGAGAACTTACACTGTCTGCTCTTTATACCTTCCTCCCAATTCTCCAGTAGACAGAGAGGACTTCGTTTCCCTAGTCCAGCAATTGCTTTCCCCGTTTATTTTTTTAGGAGATTTTAATGGTCGGCACACCCAGTGGGGAGATACACTTATCAACCCCAGGGGAGCAATGATTGCCACTGTGGTTGAAGCCTTAGATCTAGGTATTTTTAACACCGGTGACCATACACACTACCACATCCAGACAGACACCACCTCGGCTCTAGATTTATCATTGTGTTCTCCTGACACCCTACTTGACTTCACATGGAGCGTCACAGGAGATCTTTGTGGGAGTGACCACTACCCTATACTCCTGTCTTCTCCCGACGTCCTCCCCTTACCCCGTGTCCCCCGCTGGCGGCTAGACCGCGCTAACTGGGGACTTTTTAAACAACTTCCCATAGTTGACTGCGAGGTTGATGAGTTTTTAGACATAGACAGCGCTGTCGAGTATTTTACATCTATACTCCAGCGAGCTGGTGAGCTTTCCATCCCTCAGACCACAGGGTTTACCAAGCGCCGACCGGTCCCATGGTGGTCTGATGAGTGTAGACAGGCAGTGACAGAGCGTCGTCGAGCTTTTGGTAGGTACCGTCGACACAAAACCGAATTTTTCCGGGGACAATACAGACTGGCTAGAGCTAAGGCTCGTCGAGTCCTCAAGGATGCTCGCCGTAAGTCCCTTGCATCTTTTGTCTCCACATTGAACGTGCAGACACCTATGTCGCAGGTATTCAAGCGCGTGCGGAAGATAGCAGGAAAGTTCTCTCCAGGCCCGCCTCTGGTCCTCCATGTCAACGGGGATAAGGTATCTAACAGCCAGGCGGTAGCCAACACACTCGCTGAGACTTTTTCTTTGGTGTCCAGCCGGGCCTCGAGATCTCCAGCAGTGTGTCGCCAGTTTGAGGCAGACGAGGCTCGCCAACTAGACTTTTCATCTCGTGGGGGTGAAAACTACAATGTCCCTTACTCTCCACCGGAACTGCGTTCAGCTTTATCTTCCTGTAAGGACTCTTCCCCAGGGGCAGATAACATTACATACTCAATGATTCGTCACCTAAATTCTGGATCACTGTCCTTCCTCCTAGGATTATTTAATAGGATGTGGAGTGACGGATACGTACCACCCTCCTGAAAGTCTGCTATAGTCATACCAATCCCCAAGCCTGGAAAGGACGCCTCACTCCCCCTTAGCTATCGACCCATTGCCCTTACCGTTTGCATGATTAAAGTTTTGGAGAAGATGATTAACACTCGTCTAGTCTGGTTCCTTGAGAAGGGTGGCCATCTTTCGGCAGTACAGTGTGGTTTTCGTCGATCTCGCTCTACTTTAGACGCTCTTCTGCGATTAGAAAGAACTATCTGCCAAGCTTTTGCTTGCAGGCAGCGGGTTGTGAGCGTCTTTTTCGACCTTGAAAAGGCATACGACACCACCTGGGGGTATGGCATTCTACGAGCTCTCCATACGGTTGGACTCAGGGGTCACCTCCCTCTGTTCCTCCGGTCTTTTTTACAGGACCGTACTTTTAGGGTGAGGGTGGGCACTGCTCTTTCTAGCTCTTTTGAGCAAGAAGAAGGAGTCCCACAAGGTAGTGTCCTCAGTGTCACTCTATTCAGCGTTGCCATCAATAGCATCACCGAGTGCGTCCACCGGGACTTTCGATGCACGCTATACGCTGATGACTTTTCCCTCTCCTACGCTTCCTCTCGTCTCGATGTGGCCGAGCGACACATCCAGTTGGCTCTTGGCCGGGTCACCCGTTGGGCCGATAGTCATGGTTTTAACTTTTCCCCCACAAAGACGGTTGCTATGCTTTCTCTCGAAGCAGAGGTGATTTTAGGGATCCAGACCTATACCTCTATGGCAGGAGACTGCCAGTAGTGGAAACGACTCGATTCTTGGGCTTAATATTTGACAGACGCCTTACCTGGTTGCCACACCCTCGGGACCTGAAAGCTGCTTGCCAGCGGCGGATGTCCCTGCTCCGTTTTCTTTCCCATGTGTCTTGGGGAGCTGACCGCACCATTCTCCTCCGTTTATATCACTGTTTCGTTCTGTCGAAGTTAGATTACGGTTCCCAAGTCTACGCTTCAGCCACATCCCCTCGCCTTCGTACTCTCGACTCTGTACATCACGGTGGAATCAGACTGGCGACGGGCGCCTTTCGGTCTTGCCCAATCCCCAGTCTACTCGTAGATGCAGGAGTGTTACCCCTCGACCTTCACCGTCAGACTCAGATGGCACGTTTGTGGTTCAGATGCCAAAGTCTCTATGGTGATCCCACTTACAGTGCTGTGACGGACACTTCACGGGACGCCACTTTCACCCAACACCCACACTTCCCAAAGCCTTTTGGCTTTCGGGCTCGTGGCGTGATTGAAGAGTTGTCCCTTCCTCGCCCTGCCATAGCTGTCCCACGATTATTGCCTGTCCCGCCGTGGAAGCGGCTGGCAGTATCGTATTGCCGTTACATGCCGGCTAACAAGAGTGCTATGTCGGAGCATGCTGCGAGGACTTTGTTCACCGATCATGCCTCCGTACATGAGGGTTGCACGCCCATTTTTACTGACGGCTCCAAATCCGATGCAGGCGTCGGATTTGGAGCTGTCTTCCCTGATATTACCCGGTGCGGCAGTCTACCCCCTTTACATCAATTTTTACCGCAGAGCTGTGGGCCATTTTAGTAGCGATAAAATCTCTTTTTACCTTGAATGTTGGAGGTTTTGTTATTTTTTCAGACTCCAGAGCAGCTTTGTCAGCCCTTGAGGATTTTAATAACGCACATCCAATAGTCTCTGAAATTTTCAACTGGCTCGTACTAGCAGCCCGTCGTGGGCACAGAATTTCTTTTTGTTGGGTACCAGCCCATGTCTCTGTTAAAGGGAACGAGAAGGCAGATGAGCTAGCTAAGACTGGTGCCTCACGTCAAGTCACTACCTGCCCCGTCCCTCACAGAGACCTGTTTCCCACAATTCGAGCTGCTATTCGTGTAGTTTGGCAAGAGAGATGGAATGCCAATAGAGCTACCTCCAAGATGGGTGCAATTACCGCAAGGGCTGTGAGCCCCTGGTCTTATGCACACGTCCGAGGCCGCTGCCGTGAGACAGCATTGGCCCGTCTACGGACGGGCCAATGCCACAGTCCCCTGACTGTGCGGCACTTGCTGGTCGAGTGCCCCAGTCTGAGGGAATTGCGAGAGCAGTACCTCGCCCAGTTTCGGGCCAGAGATGGAAGTTTCTCTCTCTCTTTGGTGCTGGGGGAGGAGGCACTCTCCCCGGGACATGAAGTGTTAAAATTCCTACAGGAAAGTGACTTTCTCCACCTCCTGTAGATTTCTTTTTCTTTTTATGTAGTATTTAAGTAGCTTTTTAATTTTTAGTGTTTTTAGTACGGTGCCAAATGACCTCGATGTTGCGGCACCATGATCTATTGTCACCAATCAATGAATCAATCAATCCAGAGTCGGAATTCCTCATGAGATCCTTAGCGACAAAGGAACACAGTTCACCTCACAACTGATGGCCGAGCTCCACAAACTTCTCGGCGTAAAACCACAATTTACAAGCCCGTACCACCCCGCTGGAATTGGGCGGGTAGAAAGATTGCACGGACCCCTCAAAGCCGTCCTTCGAAAACTCTGCCCTGAAAAACCCCGAGAGTGGCATCGGTATCTCACTCCTGCCCTTTTTGCTCTCAGGGAACTTCCGAGTGATCGTACTGGCTTCTCTGCCTTCGTCCTCCTCTACGGACGGAGTGTTCGAGGACCTCTTACAGTTTTAAAGGATTTGTGGGAGAACAAGCATTTAGAGGATGAAGACCGGACCAGTCTGCAGTACGTCATCGAGCTTCGGGATAAACTTCAGGATTGTGCTCAGCTCGCCGCCAAAGAAGCTGACGTGAGTACTGCCAGGTACAAATCTTACTTTGACCTGAGATCCCAGGACAGGCAGTTCAAGTCTGGTGACGAGGTCCTTGTTCTCCTCCCTGATACTAATAAGAAACTACTTATGTTTTGGAATGGTCTTTATAAAGTCCTGGAGAGGAAAAACAAAGTAGACTATGTCTTTGATGAGCCCAGAGGACCAAAGTTATACCATGCTAACATTCTGAAAAAGTACTTTCGTAGGGCTCAAGTAAATTTTGCACACCTCTTAGATGAAGTCTCTGCGCCTACCGATGATGAGATAGGCCCAGAAGGACCGCCCGAGACGGAGGCCCAGAAGGACCGCCCGAGACGGATGATGATGAAGACCTGTTATCCTGTCCGACTATCTCCCCCACGTCTGACTCTGTCTCCAATGCCCAGGCAAACTTCAACTCTACACTTGATTGGGACAAGCGGTTGCAGATAGAGGATCTAATCTCCTCCTTCCAGGATGTTTTCTCGGAGATACCTGGTTGCACGGACACTCTACAGCATGACATCGTCCTCACCAGTACCAGCAGGATTAGAGCGAAGAATTATCCCGTGCCGATTCACCTTCGCCCTTTTTTCGAGAGAGAAGTAGATGACCTCATCCACCTGGGTATCAAACCGTCTTCTTCACCACACTGTTCTCCGGTTGTGATGGTCCGTAAGTCTGATGGAAGTTACAGGATGGCAATTGACTATCGACAACTTAACTCCATCACTGTGTTTGATGCTGAACCTTCATGTTCTGTTGAAGCTGACCTTCACAAGTTTTCAGGCGCTACCCACTTCTCAGAATTGGATCTGGCCAAAGCTTACTACCAGATCCCTTTGACGGACCGTGCCAAACCTCTGACTGCCTTCTCCACCCACAGGGGTTTAATGGAATTCTGCCGTCTACCCTTTGATCTTGTCACCGCCTGTTCCAGCTACATCCGTCTCATGAGGATTGTCTTAGCCAACCTACCAAACGTAACTTTTTATTTCGACAATGTTTTCATCTATTCAACAGATTGGCCCAGCCACCTCGCCGCTATATCCTCTGTCCTGGAGCGACTCCGCTAACACAAGCTCACCGCTAAACCCAACAAGTGCCGGTTTGGTTTCTCTTCACTCCAGTACTTGGGATTCCAGCTTGATGGAATACACCGGCGCCCCCAGCAAGACAAGACTGAGGCCATGAAGCAGATCAGCCCGCCAACTACCAAGAAGAATCTCCGCAGCTTCCTTGGTATGGTCTCCTTCTATAGGTGTTTCATTCCCATGGCTTCTGAGTTCACAGGACCTCTTTCTGATCTTCTAAGGAAGACCCAGCGTGAACCTTTACTGAGGATCTCCTGTCCCGCTTCAACCATCTCAAGAACTCTTTGTCATCTCATCCGATCCTTCGCCTTCCTGATCCTTCGCTGCCTTTCGTTATCAGGTGTGATGCCTCCAACTACGGACTGGGGTCCGTCCTCTTACAGTACGACGACGGTATCCCTCATCCTGTGTCCTACGCCAGCCGCAAGCTGCTTGACCGTGAACGAAGGTATGCCACGATTGAGAAGGAAGCTCTCGCCATCATGTTTGGGATCAAGAAGTTCGACTTCTACCTAAAAGGGAAAAAGTTTCTGCTGGAGACAGACCACAAGCCCCTCGTGTATCTCCAGTCTTCGAGGTGCTCCAACGGCCGAGTAATGAGGTGGGCCCTTGAGTTACAGAATTACCCATACCGAGTAGTTCATATTGCTGGACGCGATAACGTGGGAGCCGATCTTCTGAGTCGCTGTCCTACGGAATAGAACTAGATGTTCTACACTTTTATTTATTTATTTATTTTTGGGTATCGGGTTTTTCGGTTTTAATCTACTTGCAGTAGATTTTTTGAAAAGGGGCTTATGTAAGGGCCGAAATACCTCTTTACTATTGTTCACTTTCACACTCATATACTTGTACGTACACACACACACACACACACACACATACACACGCACACACACACTCTTTCCATATACTTACATGCCCAGACTCTGTTCCTGTACACGTATACGATATACGTGTCTAACCAGGCGTAATTATTCTCCCCTCCCTAACACAAATATGTAACTAGTCTTCTTTTTCAAACTACTAGTTTGGAGTGTGGTTAGAGGAGTCTTCCACGTCATCATCTCCTCTCCCCCCATCTCGTTGGTACCTCCCTCCTAGGGGCCAGAGCGAGGTGACGTCTACCCACTGCCGTGGTTGTGCTGGCAGAGAGCGGTTCCAGCTTAGCCTGACTGGACCTTCGTGCATTCGTCCCTCCCTCTCTCCACCTGAGCTTGACGGTTGGTTCGAGCACCGTCGTCCTCGCCTCGACTCTGCTCCTTCACCCACTCACCACCTAGATTGTCTTTGGGCACCGTCATCCTCGCCTCGACTCTGTTCCCTCACGCACTCACCACCTAGACTACCTCTAGGTCTCTGTCAACGTGTTCTTCGTGAGTGGCGAACATCCCTCCACTCAACATCTGGACGTGGGTTACTGAGGACTTATACGCAGCTGACATTCTGCTAGAGTCGTCCACTCTGTCCTACAACGGAAGGTGCCGAGGTGTGACAAGTTGTGAAGCCCTGTGCAGCCCTTGGGCTGGTTGTGTGGTTGTTACTGTTTGTGTTAATAATTTATGTTCAAAGTTACTTTTTGTGTTTCATAATTCCTTAGATTTTGGAGTGCGTAGAATCTCCCCTTAGACTACATTAAAGTGGTCGCTAACATGCTCCTCACTTTAATTAGTTACCGAACCTTCAATGTGGCCTTGACACTCCCCCTTGACTATCGACCCATTGCCCTTACCGTTTGCATGATTAAAGTTTTGGAGAAGATGGTTAACACTCGTCTAGTCTGGTTCCTTGAGAAGGGTGGCCATCTTTCGGCAGGACAGTATGGTTTTCGTCGATCTCGCTCTACTTTAGACGCTCTTCTGCGATTAGAAAACACTATCTGCCAAGCTTTTGCTTGCAGGCAGCGGGTTGTGAGCATCTTTTTCGACCTTGAAAAGGCATACGACACCACCTGGAGGTATGGCATTCTACGAGCTCTCAATTCGGGAGTCACCTCCCTCTGTTCCTCCGGTCTTTTTTACAGGACCGTACTTTTAGGGTGAGGATGGGCACTGCTCTTTCTAGCTCTTTTGAGCAAGAAGAAGGAGTCAAACAAGGTAGTGTCCTCAGTGTCACTCTATTCAGCGTTGTCATCAATAGCATCACCGAGTGCGTCCACCGGGACTTTCGATGCACGCTATACCCTGATGACTTTTCCCTCTCCTACGCTTCCTCTCGTCTCGATGTGGCCGAGCGACACATCCAGTTGGCTCTTGGCCGGGTCACCCATTGGGCCGATAGTCATGGTTTTAACTTTTCCCCCACAAAGACAGTTGCTATGCTTTTCTCTCGAAGCAGAGGTGGGTTTAGGGATCAAGACCTATACCTCTATGGCAGGAGACTGCCAGTAGTTGAAACGAATCGATTCTTGGGCTTAATACTTGACAGACGCCTTACCTGGTTGCCACACCTGCGGAACCTGAAAGCTGCTTGCCAGCGGCGGATGACCCTGCTCCGTTTTCTTTCCCATGTGTCTTGGGGAGCTGACCGCACCATTCTCCTCCGTTTATATCACTGTTTCGTTCTGCCGAAGTTAGATTACGGTTCCCAAGTCTACGCTTCAGCCACATCCCCTCGCCTTCGTACTCTCGACTCTGTACATCACGGTGGAATCAGACTGGCGACGGGGGCCTTTCGGTCTTGCCCAATCCCCAGTCTACTCGTAGATGCAAGTGTTACCCCTCGACCTTCACCGTCAGACTCAGATGGCACGTTTGTGGTTCAGATGCCAAAGTCTCTATGGTGATCCCACTTACAGTGCTGTGACGGACACTTCACGGTACGCCACTTTCACCCAACACCCGCACTTCCCACAGCCTTTTGGCTTTCGGGCTCGTGGCGTGATTGAAGAGTTGTCCCTTCCTCACGGTGGAATCGGACTGGCGATGGGCGCCTTTCGGTCTTGCCCAATCCCCAGTCTACTCGTAGATGCAGGAGTGTTACCCCTCGACCTTCACCGTCAGACTCAGATGGCACGTTTGTGGTTCAGATGCCAAAGTCTCTATGGTGATCCCACTTACAGTGCTGTGACGGACACTTCACGGGACGCCACTTTCACCCAACACCCGCACTTCCCAAAGCCTTTTGGCTTTCGGGCTCGTGGCGTGATTGAAGAGTTGTCCCTTCCTCGCCCTGCCATAGCTGTCCCACGATTATTGCCTGTCCCGCCGTGGAAGCGGCTGGCAGTATCGTATTGCCGTTACATGCCGGCTAACAAGAGTGCTATGTCGGAGCATGCTGCGAGGACTTTGTTCACCGATCATGCCTCCGTACATGAGGGTTGCACGCCCATTTTTACTGACGGCTCCAAATCCGATGCAGGCGTCGGATTTGGAGCTGTCTTCCCTGATTTTACCCGGTGCGGCAGTCTACCCCCCTTTACATCAATTTTTACCGCAGAGCTGTGGGCCATTTTAGTAGCGATAAAATCTCTTTTTACCTTGAATGTTGGAGGTTTTGTTATTTTTTCAGACTCCAGAGCAGCTTTGTCAGCCCTTGAGGATTTTAATAACGCACATCCAATAGTCTCAGAAATTTTCAACTGGCTCGTACTAGCAGCCCGTCGTGGGCACAGAATTTCTTTTTGTTGGGTACCAGCCCATGTCTCTGTTAAAGGGAACGAGAAGGCAGATGAGCTAGCTAAGACTGGCGCCTCACGTCAAGTCACTACCTGCCCCGTCCCTCACAGAGACCTGTTTCCCACAATTCGAGCTGCTATTCGTGTAGTTTGGCAAGAGAGATGGAATGCCAATAGAGCTACCTCCAAGATGGGTGCAATTACCGCAAGGGCTGTGAGCCCCTGGTCTTATGCACACGTCCGAGGCCGCTGCCGTTTTGTTATTTTTTTAGACTCCAGAGCAGCTTTGTCAGCCCTTGAGGATTTTAATAACGCACACCCAATAGTCTCGGAAATTTTCAACTGGCTCGTACTAGCAGCCCGTCGTGGGCACAGAATTTCTTTTTGTTGGGTACCAGCCCATGTCTCTGTGAAAGGGAACGAGAAGGCAGATGAGCTAGCTAAGACTGGCGCCTCTCGTCAAGTCACTACCTGCCCCGTCCCTCACAGAGACCTGTTTTCCACAATTCCAGCTGCTATTCTTGTAGTTTGGCAAGAGAGATGAAATGCCAATAGAGCCACCTCCAAGATGGGTGCAATTACTGCAAGGGCTGTGAGCCCCTGGTCTTATGCGCACGTCCGAGGCCGCTGCCGTGAGACAGCATTGGCCCGTCTACGGACGGGCCATACCCGCCTCACCCACGGTTTCCTCATGTCCCGGGGAGCTAAGCCCTATTGTGATGATTGCTTAGTTCCCCTGACTGTGCGGCACCTGCTGGTCGAGTGCCCCAGCCTGAGGGAATTGCGAGAGCAGTACCTCGCCCAGTGTCGGGGCAGAGATGGGAGTTTCTCTCTCTCTGGTGCTGGAGGAGCAGGCACTCTCCCCGGGACATGAAGTGTTAAAATTCCTACAGGAAAGTGGCTTTCTCCACCTCCTTTATATTTCTTTTTCTTTTTATGTAGTATTTATGTAGCTTTTTAATTTTTAGTGTTTTTAGTACGGTGCCAAATGACCTCGATGTTGCGGCACCATGATCTATTGTCACCAATCAATCAATCAATCCACAGATTGGAAATTAGATCTAAGGCCACGAATGTTGCAGAAATCAATAGTAAAAGTATTAGAGTAAGTTTCAAGACACCCAAAGTCGTCATCAGATCTGACCTAGAGACATTTTTGGTCTCCTCCCCAGATGGCGAGTCTGAGGCTGGGAGTGGTGAAGCCATTATGAAGAATTTTGATTTGAAGTGTGTAAAAGTGTAAGATGCATGTAGTGTTATGTAAGTAGTAGTAGAAGTTGTCTTCAGAGGGCGGGCTGCAGCTGCTATCTTGTGTAAGTGAGA
>JAPQNM010000044.1:22308062-22315562 GCA_029783475.1 Metacarcinus magister | reverse complement strand
CCGCCACGCCCACACACAGTCGGGCGTCACTTCCTCTCTTGGCGGTGGACCGGGTCATGTTTCTGGGCGTTGAGGAGGAGAAACAAGAGAAATTATGTGAGCTTAAGTTAAATGTTGGAGAGAAAAGTTTTCATTTTATTTTTTATTCTATTGTACATATATTCTCTCTCTCTCTCTCTCTCTCTCTCTCTCTCTCTCTCTCTCTCTCTCTCTCTCTCTCTCTCTCTCTCTCTCTCTCTCTCTCTCTCTCTCTCTCTCTCTCTCTCTCTTTCAGTATCGGCGACAGCTTCCTTCCTGCCGCCTCACTCGTCACCAGCAACACTTCACCGCCACTAAGGTCAAAACACTTTATCTATAGTTATTCCTCCATCATACTCTTCCTTCTCTCCTTCACCACTACTTTTATTCACCATTCCTCTTCCCTTTGCCTTTCCACTCTTCTTTCCACTCACACCTAGAGGAGATAACTACGTCCCGAAGGAGTCAGAAAATCTGCCACGTAGGGATACAAAGGCAAAATGAGACGGGGATGAGCACTACGGATACATACCACATTATATCCCCACAATTTGCTTTCACTCCTCTCTTCCTCTTCCCCTTCCTCTGCCTCTCTTTTCTTTCTCCGAGTTTATGTTTTACCTTCTGTTACCTCCGTTTACTTCCCTCTGTCTTTATCCTAACCCTCCCTCACTTCCTACACTACTCATTTCTCTCGTACAGGCGCCAGCTAGGTTAATCCCCCACGCCCATTATATGATAACCACCCTCCCACTCTTACTGCAACACGGAGAAGGAGGTGGAATGTGGATTGTGCACGGCAAATACATGGATGGGTGTGTTGAGGCGGAGGAGGGAGAGAGGGATGTAACCTTGGCATTGTACGGGGGTCAGTGCGTCCTAAAATGTGTTCTATTATTGGCTGACGTATGAATGATGCCAGAATACCACTTTAACAGCAATCTTTGATATCACAGTCCAAACACCTCCTTCATGACGTCACTAAGGTGGTATCTGACCTGTGATTCGTGGATTGTGACGTTACCAGGTTATGTGTGGGATGTGGCTGGTAGGTTTGGGTGTGATGACACTTGTAAACGGGGCTTCAAGGAGGTAATTTTTCTGTTGTACGTCATTAAGTAATTTCTCTCTCTCTCTCTCTCTCTCTCTCTCTCTCTCTCTCTCTCTCTCTCTCTCTCTCTCTCTCTCTCTCTCTCTCTCTCTCTCTCTCTCTCTCTCTCTCTCTCTCTCTCTCTCTCTCTCTTTCCGAATCATATTCTGGTGTGGGTGAATTTTTTATACTTTTTTTCTTTGTTTGTTTGTTTATTTGCGTAACATACTCATTCCTCTTTACCTGTCCATTACCTGTCATCTCAAAGTTGTCATGCTTATTCAGATTTCCAAGTTATTTACACGTTATGTCTACTTGATGTTCTATTCCGTGTCGTTTATTCGTTCCTGATGACTGTTATTCATTTTGGAGCGTGATGAAGCTGCTCACATTTAACTGGTAAAGTTCATACAACTCCGCCCGTGTGTCTGGCTGTTTGTCCATGTCCGTATTTTTTGTTTCCTTGTATATCCTTTAACCGGTAAAACGTTTAGTCAGTCAGTCAGTCAGTACGTCCATGCAACACCATTTGTACCTTGACATGGATCTCAATAAACATATTCGTAAACTGCCACTTGGAAACTCGAACATTCAGCACAATAATTTAAAAGCCATTGTGAACTTGGAGTCAGAGAATTTTTCAGTATAGAAGATTTGATTTATATATTTGTAGAAGAGTTTGATATATGTATATGGAGTCATAGGGAATTTCAAAGAAGAAAAGTTTGAATTAATATACAGTTCAATACTCATGCACAATTTTACATTAAGTTAGCAACGATATGGATTTCCTGTTGATAATGTATATTCAATGTTATGTTTGTGTATTCTGAACACTATTAAACTTGTTCATTGTACTGTTTGATTCACGTACATTTTAAAGGACATCATTTTACTTGAACTCAACCCGTTGGTGTAACCTGTAACTGTAGACAACGAGTGTGTCGTGTCAATCAATCATTGGGGGGCATACGCCGAGGGGCGCGTCGCCTCGGCGCCTCGTCACCACGGCCTTCAGACGGCCATCAGCCATGCAGGTAGCTCAAGAACAGTTCCAGTAGCTGTACCGTCACACCAAGCTCCTCAAGCTTGGCGAAAAGACCCCTGTGCCACACACGGTCGAATGCCCCAGCGACATCCAGGACAGTCACATGAGAGGGGCGGCCGGAGTCCAGGGCATCGTGTCATGTTTTGGCGAGGAGGAGCAAGTCTGCGGCTGAGCGTTCTTTCCTGAACCCGTATTGACGTATGAAGATGATGCGGCGCTCCTCCAGGTGGAGTGTCAGCTATTCAGCAATGACCTGTTCCAAGCTTTTGCTAACAACAGATAGCAGCGAGATCGAGCGGTAATTGGATGAGTCACACTTGATATTTTTGTTGTATACGGGTGTGACACCTTCTTCCAATTAGTGGGCCATGTACAAGATCTGAGGCACTGCTGGAAGATATGAGTAAGAGGCTTTAACAGCTCCCACGCGCAGTGCTTCAGCAAGAAGGGGCTCACTCCAACAGGATCTGGAGCCTTCCTGCTGTTGATGGTGCACAGGTACCGCGCCATAAGGTCTGCAGCGACCACTATATCATCCAGAGGCAGGTTACACAATGGAGTGAGGTGGGGAGGCTGCCTCTTAGGTTCCTCAGTGGCCATCTTGCTGCTGAAATGGGCAGCCATGAGGTCAGCCTTGGCCTGGTTCGTGATCACTAGGTCTCCAGCTGCCATCTTGAGGGATGGGATTCTGTCTTGAGTGACAGTACCCTGCTACTGCTTCACCAACGACCACCATTGCTTGGCGTCAAATTGAGTGCTGGTGAGCTTCCTTCGTAAATTTGTCTTCCACCTTTCCCTCGCCAACTTTACAGTCTTGATAATTTCCTTGCAAGCGGCGCAGTGCAGGGCTTTATTTCGTCTAATTTATCAGTGGTGCAGTGGTTAGCACGTCTGACTATAAATCCGCTGGCCCGAGGTCGATCTCGGACGAAGGTAGGCAGCACACAGCTCACCTAGCTGTTCATCCTCCCAAACGGGTTGGTAGATAAATGGGTACCTAGGGAAACCTGGGAAAGTAAACTGTGGAAAGTCGGATGTCACAGTGGCCCTGTGTCCTGGCGTAACGGATTGATTTCAACCACAGGCTCAAAGGCCAATGTGACGGGAGATGAACACTCGTAGCTACATGCAGCTATAGCGTGTGCCCCAACTTTACTTTAATTGGGCGGCGCTTGCAGCAGGTCCAGACACTATATTTCCCTTCCGCCACCTGTCGACAGCGGAAACCAAACCAAGGCTGATTACGAGGCTCAGTTCGGTATGTCCTGTAATGGACATGTTGGGCCTAGACAGAGAGGATGGTACTGGTGAATGCTGCCACATTCTTATCCACGTCCCCGGCAAGTGTGGAAGTTCATTAAAGTGACAGCCAGTGTCTGTTTTATTATTCTTCAGTCCGCTCGATCTCAGAGCCAGATGGTACTCTGGCTCCCTTTCTCATAAGCGGTGTTTAGCCCTAATTCATAGAGGACAACGTTGTGATCAGAGCTGTCGACTTTGTTCAGCTGGTAGCATTGCACCGAATCACTGGGAAGGTTGGTGAGGACAGGGTCCAGTGAGACTCCATGTGCATGTATGTGCGTGGCAAAGTTAACGTGGTTGGTGAGCCCTTGGACCACTGTCAGTTCTGTAAAGGCCCTGTGCACCAGATGCTGGTTAAGGTCATCCACGATTACGGCGTTCTGACAGTCGTGTGTGGCCATGATGGCCTCCAGCTGACCAGTGAGGAAGATTAGGAGCGCGCCGCCTTGCCATTGTGGACCATAGAGAGCACAGAGCAGGACAGCGGTCTTGTAAGTGAGGAAAAGGCAAAAGAATTTGGCCTCCATCTCCTCTGGAGCCGGGACAGATAGTTGCTGAAGCTGCAGGCCCTCCCGGTAGCACACAGCCACTCCTCTTCCCTGATCGTTGGTACGGTCCCGCCTCACCCAGTGGCTATAATATGGGATCCTGTCGCAAGTTGTGACTCATATGTCGTTTAAGAACGTCTCAACGGCCACCACGATGTCAGCTCTGTTCCTGACCAACGTTGGTCCTGAATCCGCGGACGTGTGCAGACAGAATTTTGAAGCTATTAGGCGCCATGTCTCAGCTTAACGCTGATAGTGATAAACAGCGCCGTTATGGGGGTCGTATGGCCTCTCAGGGAATCTGGATGAGTGTAGGAAACTGGCAGAGCAAGGACGAGAGCGTTTGTTGCAGCAGTGGTATGGTGCAAGGAGGCGGTGATCGGAGACGGCAGTCTCTCCGTCATTAGTGTCCGAAAGAGGCGCTCTTGTCTGGCTTCCGATGCACGTGTGTAACAACTGTCTGCTGCATGTCACCGCATCAGACAATAATCCCACTGGAGATTCCTCCTCTCCTTTGCCTGGCGTGTGTGACAGTGGTCAGCACAGTGTGTCCTCTCCTTCCGCAGAAGTCATAGACAACGGTGGTGTACACGTTGCTGGTGTGGCCACGCAGGAGAAACCTTCCACAGTAAGGAGGTGTACCACTCCTGTGATTGCGGTGGTAATATTTATTGTTGTTGTTGTTACTGTTACCTCTGATTTTGTTGTAGCTTATTTTATTGTTGCCGTTGTTTCGGCCTTTTCTGCCAAGGGGCAGTTTCCTTCGTTGTTGTTGTTGTTGTTGTTGTTGTTGTTGTGGCTATTATTGTTATGGTTCCTGCTGTCGCCATGGTTCCATGAGGAGGGTTCGGGAGTATGGGTGGCGATGGTGATAGCAGGGGGATTGCCGTCTGGGTGGTGGCGGCGGACAGAAGAGGGTCCTGGGTATGAGTATCCGCGCTGGGTTGGTGGAGGGGGAAGAGGGTTCCGCTGTCACTGCTAGCTATATTCAGCGGTCGCGGCCTCCCTGACTTCTACCACTGTCTTCACAGGGGGTTAGGTGAGCACACTTCAACCCAATAGGAGTTAATTTTGCTTGGTAGCGCACTGGTTGCCTGCGTGACTGGGGGAGTGTCTGCACCAAGCACAACATCCGTTAAGACGTCAATGACCGACAGTGTCTCTGCCAGGTGTTGCCTATAATGTCACTTGAACGTTTTATTTTCAGCCTTTGCAACTGCCAGCTCAGCACGTAGGTTAAGAATTAGATCACTTAACGTCTACGGGTAACTGGAGATCAGCTCCACCCTTATGTTTTGGTCCTCCGTCAAAAGCTGACTAACGTCGATGAGACTTGGGAGAGTAGGGCGGGGTTCAGCCGGAGGATCTTGGAAGGAGGCTGGTGAGTCAGCTGGGTCGACTGTCGGTGCCCAGGTAACGGGTTACGCGATACCAAGTGAGGCTCTCAGCTGCTCTCAGCTGCTCTCAGCTGCTCTCTCTCTCTCTCTCTCTCTCTCTCTCTCTCTCTCTCTCTCTCTCTCTCTCTCTCTCTCTCTCTCTCTCTCTCTCTCTCTCTCTCTCTCTCTCTCTCCCCCCCTCTGACAGCAGGGAGTGTTGACATGAGAAGTGAGTTATGTCAATGTTGTATAAACGCACAGTTATAGTCATGAGTTGTTGTTGCTTTCACTTACTTTTCAGTGTATTCTCGTACTCACCCCTAATACAGCCAGCTCCCACCATCCCAACACCCACCCCTCACCGTTACCATGCTCTAATGAAGTGTCATCTATTTCATCTATTTCAGGAAGAACGAGTAGTACAAGACGGGAAGAAGAGTTCTTCTGCATGCATATGAATAGATAAATATAATTTACTAAAAATATATATACTGTTATAAAATCTGTGATATCAGACATAGAAGAGTCTGTGTAACTATACAATTTTATAATAAATAGCAATGATAATAATCATAATATCAATAATATTGATTTATACTTGTATTTATACTTGGCTTACATCTCCATTGAAAAGAGAGATCGAGACAAGGCATTTAGGATTCAGAGAGACTTTACTCTCCTCTGCACGTTTGCGCCTTTTCTTTTCGTAGAAGAGAATACAGAGGAGGGTATTAACAAAAATTATACGGCAACTGAATCACTGAGAGCAGTCACTGCTGGCCATATTAATTTTTTATCACAATTTTTTGTAACACTAGAATTTATGGTAACATATTTTACATACATTACTAGAATGCAAA
Organism: Metacarcinus magister; assembly: GCA_029783475.1. Lineage (NCBI taxonomy): Eukaryota > Metazoa > Arthropoda > Malacostraca > Decapoda > Cancridae > Metacarcinus > Metacarcinus magister. The sequence goes on along the minus strand of JAPQNM010000044.1, from coordinate 22,309,320 downwards.
TAATTATTCATAAGTAATATTAAGACAATGCACCTGGTACATGAAAAAAAGACATCAAAATTTACTTAATTACCAATATTTCTATTTTGATGACGTTAAAGTAATCATAGATTAGTTACCAGTATGTGAGGATGATTTATCAACTATATTCTGTATTTGAAGATATGTTAATTATAACATATTACCAATATTTGAAGACACTAATTATTGCCCATTACTGACCGTTATATGAAGACATTATGTAATAATTATAGTTTATTTCCGGTATTTATAGAGGATAGATAGCCTATTACCAATATTTTGAAGATGTGTTAATTTTAGCCCATTGTCATTATTTGAAGATATATCAACTATATCCTATTACCGTTAGTAAAACACGATATGATAATTATAGATTATTGATTATTGATTATTGAAGATATATTCAAATAATAGCCTCTTTCTGGTATGTGAAAATAAAATATTTATTATAGCCTATTACAAGTATGTAAATACGATATATTAATAATAGCCTATTAATGGTATTTGAAATAGTTTAGTTGTTCTGAAAGGGTTTGCATTGGTTGAACATCCCGCCCGATGACGTCATCGTCAAGCAAGAGTTTAAGTGCAGATCTTATATTATCATAATTTTGAATGGAGAATGTTTAAGGAATTTATACATATTTGCTGAGTTATGTTTTACTGGAAATTTAAGATCATCATGAATACATAGTTTTATTTTTGTATAGATTTCACTTATAAAAGTTAATTGCTTTCGACTGAATTTCTCGAGCGAAAACAGACATGTCTAAATGCTTCGACAAGTCTTAATGAAACATCATGATTTGATGGTTGTTTTCCAATGACTAGTATTGATTATCTCGTAATTTATTTAAAAGTAATTTACAGTAATAATTCAAGTTATAAGAATATTTCATTCTACTTGTTAGGGTTGCCATATTCTAATTTTTTAACGAAAATATACGTAAATGGCGACAATTCTTCCGAGCGCGATTGTATACACGTTTTTTTCTTATATTTACGCATACCTTCAGTACGTACTATTATATTCTTATGCGATTCATTTATACCATGAAATACTAAGCTGTAAAGTTTTGCAATTGTATTCTGTTTGACCATTATGTAGCAACAAGAAATGTAAAGGTATACTTAGAACAGACAGCACAGTGACCGCCATTGTTCCGGTACAATTGAAGCATAACCATGACAAAGATGACAGAAAACAGTATAAGTATAATTCAGGAGAGATAAGCAA
>JAPQNM010000044.1:22295562-22300562 GCA_029783475.1 Metacarcinus magister | reverse complement strand
ACTATTGTTACTACTGCTATTACTACTAACACTAATACTAATACTAATATTAATGTTATTACTACTGCTACTACTACTAACACTAATACTAATACTAATATTAATGTTATTACTATTACTACTACTACTACTACTACTACTACTAATAATAATAATAATAATAATAATAATAATAATAATAATAATAATAATAATAATAATAATAATAATAATAATAATGATAATAATAATTACAAAATTGATAATGATAATAATAATAATAATAATTAAAAATAAATAAGACGAGGCATTTATTTCCACTTGTTTCTTTTTTAGTGAGACCAACAGTTTTCCAGGAACAGCACCTCCCCCACCCCTTCTGTTCCACATGTTCGCCCTTCACGCCACACAATAAATGAAAAGACAAAGATATGCTGAAACCACATGTAAGCAATAACGTAATGATAATAAAACAACATTCACAAATGAATTCATTACTACTACTTTTATTACAACAACAACAAAACTATTACTATTACTACTACTACTACTACTACTACACCTACTACTACACCTACTACTACTACTACTACTACTACTACTGCTACTACACCTACTATTACTACTACTACTACTACTACTACTACTACTACTACTACTACTACTACTACTACTACTACTACTACTACTACCACCATTACTCGCACCACAGCCACCCTTAGTATAGCATGCACCACCATCGCCACCAAGACAACAATACTTGTCCTTAAGTGAAATTTACTGCGGCAGTCTGGAGGAGGAGGAGGAGAAGGAGGAGGAGGAGGAGGAGAAGGAGGAGGAGGAGGAGAAGGAGGAGGAGGAGGAGGAGGAGGAGGAGGAGGAGGAGGAGGAGGAGGAGGAGGAGGAGGAGGAGGAGGAGGAGGAGGAGGAGGAGGAGGAGGAGGAAGAAGAAGAGGAGGAATAAGAGAAGGAAAAATATCAAGCGTAAATGAACAGCCGTATAAATTAATAGAGAAAACAAAACAAGATAAATAATTTTACTAGAGAGAGGTGACACCCGAGATGATAAGAGGAAAAGACAAGGAAACTGTCAAATAACATGCGTATAGTATATACAAAAAAGATAAAACCCGGTGAAATTTTCTTAGAGACTTTAGTTTCTTTGATTTTTTTCTCTCAATCTTTCTTTTCATTTGTTTTTTCGTACTATGCCTCGCCCTCATGTCTCTTTTACAAGTTTATTTTACAACATGCAGGGAAAGAAAGGAATAATAATAAGAAAACATGTAGCCAGAGTTCTAAAGGCCGAGGTAAACACAATGATAATGTCAACCAATGAAACGTTAACTTATAAGCGCCTACATAAGTGATAAATGAGGCTGGCTGGCTGGCTAGCTCTCTCTCTCTCTCTCTCTCTCTCTCTCTCTCTCTCTCTCTCTCTCTCTCTCTCTCTCTCTCTCTCTCTCTCTCTCTCTCTCTCTCTCTCTCTCTCTCTCTCTCTCTCTCTCAAAACTGTCCAAAGATGTAGAAGCACGCAAGGAATGCAAACAAAACAGAAATAAACACATTTTACACTTTACCCTGTGTGACTCAAGAGGTGAAGTGACTAAGGCGACCACTAGGGGGAGACAGGTGTAGGACGGGATAGGTGTAAGGTGTAGAGGTAACCATCAGAAAGGCAGATAAGTGTGAAAGTGAATAAAAGAAACATATAAACCTCAGTACTATGCCACTCTGCAACATGAGTGACTAAAAAGAAAAAGAAATGGTGAAGCTAAGCGAGTCACTCAGGATGAAGTGAATAAATTACTGAGGAATAATAGGGTAAAGGAGAAGGTTGTTGAAGGTCGTTGTACAAAACTAATGAGGTATTTACTGCGCTAAATCTGAACTCTTTTTTTTGAGGGGGTGGGGGGTGGGGGGTGAGGGGGTGGGGGTAGTGGGATGTGGCGAGTGGAAGGAGAATGACTGAAGAATGAATGTACGAATAAACTGGTGTGCAAACTTTTTATTTTCAACGTGGTATTTGAGGAAATCTGAGGAAGTACGACTTGAAGGTGTAAGTAGCGGGGATTGGAGGAGTCAAGGAATGTGGTGGAGTGAAAATTTATCAGTTGAAGAAAACGAGGAAAGAAGTTGTAGACACGAAGGATGTTACCGACGCATCACAAATATTTTACAACACTTGTCTCTTGTTTCCTAATCGTATAAATAAGTGCCGCTTCACGAGGACAATGAAACGTGGGTGTGTGTGTGTGTGTGTGTGTGTGTGTGTGTGTGTGTGTGTGTGTGTGTGTGTGTGTGTGTGTGTGTGTGTGTGTGTGTGTTATTCACCATGGTCTGGATGATCACGCGCTGGACTCGTGATCGTCAGCCATTACCCTTCCCGAAGGAGCTCAGAGCTCATAGAGATAGCTCTATGGTTAAGGCTGAGACTTCTCACACATCACACACCCCCATCCCCTTGCTCAAGGGAGACAGTAACCACTCCCTGGAAGTGAAAAATCCTTAGAGAGTAGAGCAAGATTCGAACCCACGCCTGTCGGGTAACACACGGAGGCGATAACCACTAACCAACAAGAGCGTGTGAGTGTGTATGTGTGTGTGTGTGTGTGTGTGTGTGTGTGTGTGTGTGTGTGTGTGTGTGTGTGTGTGTGTGTGTGTGTGTGTGTGTGTGTGTGTGTGTGTGTGTCGCTCATTAGGTATATGATGATAATGATGATGGTGATGATGATAACTTCAAGGAAAAAAAGGTGCTAAAAGGGAAGACAGTGGAAAGACTGACACAGGTTATAACCCATATCTATATATAATATAGTTTTTTTTTTTTCTCTCTCTCTCTCTCTCTCTCTCTCTCTCTCTCTCTCTCTCTCTCTCTCTCTCTCTCTCTCTCTCTCTCTCTCTCTCTCTCTCTCTCTCTCTCTCTCTCTCTCTCGAAAAGAGTGAGTATTACTGAGTACAGCTCTTGGACAAGGAAGGTTAAGCAGTTAGTGATAGAGAGTAAAAGGAAAGTATATGAAAAGTTTGGAATAAAGCTGAGTGATGGAGATGCAGCATTTGCAGCAACAGCAGTAGTAGCATAATACACTACTCAGTAATTTATATTTGGTGATACTTTCAGGATGCTAAGGAATATACGGATGGCTTTTCATTTCCTAGATAAAGATATGATGAGAAAAATTATAACTACAAAGATCAGACTAAAACTGGAATATGCAGAAGTAATATGGTCCCCGCACAAGAAAAAGCAGATAGAAACAGATAGAAAAGACCTAATATTGAGAAGAAAAGGATAGGCTGGAAATTTGAGGGGACACAAGAAAATACTGCATAAAGGAATTTGCTTGAAAGATGCAAAAAAGTACAGTTTTCCCCAAAGAAGTATAGATACTTGGAATGGACTGAAGGAAGAGGTGATAATGGCAAAGAATGTACATCAACTGAAGGAAAAACTAGACAAATATAGTTACGGAGACAGGACCACACGAGTATAGCTCAGGGCCTGTTTACTACAACTAGGTAAATACACACTCGTATTCTAGTTCAAAGCCACAATAGTCGTTATAGTTATTATGATAGTTACTGTTATTACTAGTTTATGAGCATCAGCATCACCCACTCAGAAGCTCTATTCAGAGTGAGCATATTTACAGCAAAACCCACAATGCCCTCGTTGATCCAGGGAGAGCCAGTGTAATTTGTGTTCAGCATCTCTCTCTCTCTCTCTCTCTCTCTCTCTCTCTCTCTCTCTCTCTCTCTCTCTCTCTCTCTCTCTCTCTCTCTCTCTCTCTCTCTCTCTCTCTCTCTCTCTCTCTCTCTTTCTTTCTTCGGCGTGACGTCAGCACTTGCCACAAACATTCATAGTCATGAATCTGTCCCGTATCTCACACCAACTTTTACTGACTCGTTCACTCTGCTCACGTGGTTTCGAAATAGCTGTTTTATCCTCCTCCCTTGTTTATTTTCCTTCGCACTTCATTTAATTTCATACTGGTATACTTGCTAATTAAAGATTTTGATGTACAGTACAGTATGATTCTTCAAATTCAAATTATTATGATTATTCTTTTTTTTCTCTCACTTATTTTTTGCTTTATCCGTCAAATCACCAACACAACACTAAAGTTAAATATAAGCACACAACAACAACAAAATAAATTATAATAATAACAATAATACCATTAACAAAAGAAATACTACTACTACTACTGCTAATAATAATAATAATAATAATAATAATAATAATAATAATAATAACAAAAATAGTAATAATAAAATAATAATAATAGTAATAACAATAATAATAATAGAAGAAGAATAAGAACATGAAGAAGAAGAAGAAGAAGAAGAAGAAGAAGAAGAAGAAGAAGAAGAAAATGAAGAAGAAGAAGAAGATGAAGAAGAAGAAGAAAATGAAAAAGAAGAAAATGAAGAAGAAGAAAATAAAGAAGAAGAAGAAGAAGAATGACAACAATAGAGGTAATGATAATATTAATAAAAATTACACACACGCAGAGAGAAAGAGAGAGAGAGAGAGAGAGAGAGAGAGAGAGAGAGAGAGAGAGAGAGAGAGAGAGAGAGAGAGAGAGAGAGAGAGAGAGAGAGAGAGAGAGAGAGAGAGAGAGAGTTATTTCCGTTATCAACAAGGTCGAGAAAATTGTTATCGCTCTATATCGCCTCAAAGCCACCGCAACACACACACACACACACACACACACACACACACACACACACACACACACACACACACACACACACACACACACACACACACACACACACACACACACACACACACACACACGAACACACACATTATGGGAGGTCCAAAGCTAATGTGGAGGATCAAGCGCCGTTTTGTGTGTGTGTGTGTGTGTGTGTGTGTGTGTGTGTGTGTGTGTGTGTGTGTGTGTGTGTGTGTGTGTGTGTGTGTGTGTGTGTGTGTGTGTGTGTGTGTGTGTGTGTGTGTGTGTATGACACTTGGGTGGGGATGGAGGGTACGTGTAGGCTGTGAAGGAGAA
>JAPQNM010000044.1:22288062-22290562 GCA_029783475.1 Metacarcinus magister | reverse complement strand
CGAGCAGAGCAATGCGCAGAACTAAGACTACGACGCAAAAGAAAAGAGAACAATAATTTATTGTAGGATTTGGTGAGAGCTACATCCACGAGGATGTCATAACCTGACATCCACATCTGCTGTTTTTAAAAACTGATATCCGCATCTACATCCGCATCCCCAAAATATGTACATATTACATTTACATATACATCTGCATCCGTGGATCTCTGAAGAATATAAAGAAGCAAAGAATTAAAATGTTAGGGTAAAAGAGGAAGAGAAGATATATGAAAAAGATATTGTTGACAAGTAAAAGGAAGAACCAAAGCCGTTGTATAGATCTATTAATGGAAAAAATAAAACATAAATAAAGTCTAGCTCGGTTGAAGGATGATAAGGAAGTATATGAAGACTCGAAGGAAATGACTGAAGTACTGAAGAGAATTTTTCAGAAATTGTTTACAACAGAATCTGAATATGAAAAACCATAGAGACAAAAGAGAAAAAATGAGATGCAGGAAATCAAGATTAATAGAGAAGAGATAAAGATGAAGGAAAAGATGAAGGAATTGGATGAGAGAAAAGCAATAGGACCAGATGGAGTATCAGGATACATCTTAAAAGAATGTAGACAAGAAATGGCTAAGCCAATTTTATGATATGATTGAGTGTTCTCTCAAAACAGGAAAGGATCCAAAAGAATGGGAAAGAGCTGACTGATATAATGCCTATTTTTAAAAATATGGGAACAAAGAAAATCCACTCAATTATAGTCCAGTGTCATTGACCAACATAATCTGAAAGATATGTGAGAAGGTTATCAAGAAACAAAGGACGGAATACTTAGAAAGAGATAGAATAGTAACAGTTAGACAATTTGGATTCAGAACAGGAGGATCATGTGTCACCAACTTATTACGTGTTTTACTTAAGAGGGATAGATGCAACACCAGAAAGATGTAGTGGGCTGATTGCATGTAATTAGACTTAAAAATTGGCATTTGATAAGGTTCCGAACAGAAAATTACTATGGAAGGTGGAACACATTGGAGGATTGAAAGGATCACTAAAAAAATGGATGGAAGACTATCTGAAAGGAAAGGAAATGAGAACAGTAGTAAAGGATGAAAATCTGAATGGAGAGAAGTTAAGAGTGGATTACCACAGGGATCGGTTTTGGCACTAATAATGTGTTTAGTATATGTAAATGACATGACAGAAGGAGTAAGCAGTTACATAAGCCTCTTTGCAGAGGATGTGAAATTACTAAGAAAGATAAGAAACCGCATGGATTGCGAGGAGTTACGGAATGAATTAAGCAAGATATATGAATGGAGCAAGACATGGGAAATTAAATTTAATGAAAAAAAAAAAAAACATATATTGGAAATGAAAAAAAAGTGGAACGATACCCACATGGCCATTAAGTTAGGACAAAATATTATATCAATAGAAAAGAAGGGAATGATTTAGGAGTGGTAATATAACGTATCACCAGAGGAACATATAAATTAAATATTTGGTGACACTTTCAGGATACTAAGAAATATACGGATGGCTTTTTTCACTTCCTAGATATAAGGATATGATGAGAAACATTATAACTACAATGATCAGACCAAAACTGGAATATGAAAAAGTACTATGTTCCCCGCAAAAGAAAAAGCATGTGTTGAAATTATAAAGAATACAGAGAATAGCAACTAAGATTTGGAAGACCTACGGTAATGGGACTACACAATGGGATTACTCAAGCCCTGTATAGTACAACTAGGTAAATACAACTAGGAAAATATACACACACACACACACACACACACACACACACACACACACACACACACACACACACACACACACACACACACACACACTCATCACGTAAATGGTGCGACAAACAATGTAGGTTACCCCATGATCCAGATATCTGGATCTTGGTTTACCCCATCCCTTCCAACGGGGTCAGCCGAGAAACGGATTAGAAAGGTGACATTAAGCACAACTGATAACACCAGATTAGTGCAAAGGTTGTATTTCCGACAGTGTTACTTCATGCCCGATTAGACGGTGACAACTTCATAGCGCTGGTTTGGTGCCAAGGATAACATTAAGACGGAAACCATGGCACCCAACCAAGTCCCATTTTCTGCTTTCGCACCAAGGTTCACTATTAAGAAAGTTAACGTAAAAATGCCTGCGCTAAGAATATGTCGTTGAAGAGATATTGGTGGAAGATTTATGACGATTTATCAAGAGGGAAATGTACGTAAGATTCACAGAGGACTGATTAGCCAAAGGATCTGAGAACCTCTTCATCAGTTACGCATTCATAGGGTTTTAATAATTATATTTTTCCTATGGAGTTTCAACGTCTTCAAACGATTTCATAAGCTCCTCCAACGCCCCTCCGTCCAACTCGTCCAACTATTGTTCAGTGTGTGCTGTTCATTGTTTCCACGGCTCTGCAGACATATTATTAATCTTTCAATTTCAACTTCAAAATCCCTCCACCACGTGA
>JAPQNM010000044.1:22230562-22285562 GCA_029783475.1 Metacarcinus magister | reverse complement strand
ACGTAGCATATACATGCAAATACCAAAGAGTACACTTAATTGAGTGTCACTGTCACTCCTTCAACGATTGAGTATATAGTCATTTATCAGGAAGGTCATCTATCTATAAGAGTTTACATAGTCAGCAAGAGAACAGTTTTCGTTTCCTTTACAATAACAATGGGAGAATTACAGACGGCACAACGAATAATTGTATGTGGCAAGTAAGGCACGTAGGCGACGAGCAACAAGTGTTCCGCCTTACCTGATTCTAGGGACTGCCACCTTCACCCTTCCCTGTCCTCGGCCAGACTGGCTCTCCGACCAGACACGTCGAGTATTTTATTTGTGCTCGTACCGTGACGTCACCGAGAAATGTCATTGACTCACTGACTTCCATCTCTTCATTCATTGCCGGATGTATGAAGGAGGGCAAGAGGGAAGGAGAGAATCTAGGGGGAATGGGAAAATTATTAATCAATGACATTATTTATCAGAGTTGTAAGCAACAAACACACAAACACATAGACGTAATGTAATAAAACCCCGTGATGTGCGAGCATGATACAGCCTATATGCACGCCCACGCCCACGCCCACACACACACACACACACACACACCACACAAGCGCGCGCGCACACACACACACACACACGCACACACACGCACACACACACACACACACACACACACACACACACACACAAGCGCGCGCGTGCACACACACACACACACACACACACACACACACACACACACACACACACACACAAGCGCGCGCGCACACACACACCCACCCACACACACACACACACACACACACACACACACACCACACACAAGCGCGCGCACGTACACACACGCGCGCACGCACACACACACACACACACACACACACACACACACACACACACACACACACACACACACACACACACACCAGCGCACACACACCAGCGCACACACACACACACACACACACACACACACACACACACACACACACACACACACACACACACACACCAGCGCGCGCGCACACACACACACACACACACACACACACACCACACAAGCGCGCGCGCACACGCACACGCGCACACACACACACACACACACACACACACACAAGCGCGCGCATCTACCCCCCCCCCGCCCCCCACATGGCACTTCACGGGCCGCAGGTGCTCCCCTAATCAGCTACACAAGAGGCCACATTCATGCCTAGATATCCCCAAATATATAGGGTGTCCAACGAGTTACAGCAAACACTTGCACGGGTGGAAGAACAGCTGTTCTAAGTAGATCTTATATACACATATGCTGGTTTAGACTTACTTATGACCTTATAGTTGGATTATCAAAATCACTCCTGGTGGTCGTTGCTTCTTGGCGCAAGCTGTGCGTAATTCAAAAGAATAAATCCACCTAACTCTAAAAGTAAGTCTAGCAGGGATTATAAGTATGGAACATTTTTCTACTCAGAATAAGATGTTCTCCCACCTGTCCTTACTTCCTTCCCTTTTACCTGAGCCCAGTTGCAATCGCCACACTGCTTACTTTAAAAACAATTCACCAAACGTCAAAAGCACAAGTCAAAACAAGCATATGTGTATAGTAGAGTTTCTTCTCAAAATAACTCGTCCAAGTGAGAGACACCCAGGAGCGGTGCAGGCATAACCCACTCCTGGGACGCACCACCATTAGTACTACATACGCGCACACGCCACTTATCGCCCGTGCATGCATGTACTTACATTACACTCACACATGGACCAGAGCAGGATAAGGATTGACTTATTCACTGGACTGATTTGTTTTTTGGCACTGCAATAGTTGGGGTCATTTGACGCAGAAAAAAGTAAATGAATGAATAATAATAATAATGATAATGATAATAATGATAATAATAATAATAATAATAATAATAATAATAATAATGAAAATAATAATAATAATGAAAATAATAATAATAATGAAAATAATAATAGTAATAAAAATAATAATAATAATAATAATAATAATAATAATAATGATAATAATAACTAGATAATAATAATATTAATATAATAATAATAACAATAACAGTAATAATAATATTGATGATAATAATAATAATAATAATAATAATAATAATGATAACAATAATAATAATGATTACGATAACAATTAGAAACATAAGGACTACATCCGCACACAAACAAGCAGATCGTTTCTCACACGGATCACACCACAACAAAGCCCCCCCCCCCTCCACCCCTCTCCCCCCCTCCTCTCCCCCCCTCCTCTCCCACCCCCCCACCCCCCGCACATGACTCAAGCCTATGCCATGGAGCACACGTTCAAACGCAGGTACAGTATGCCAATAGCTATAAGGGTCACAATACTTATGTCATGACGAAGAAGTGATCAGCGATGGTAACAGCAGGTCTAAATGCCCCACCTGCCGCTGCTGCAGTTAGGGCTTGCAGATCACACACCCAACCCTACCATTCATCCACCCATGCAACCAGCCAGCTAGCTTGACAGAATTAGCATTTCAAATAATACCTTAAGGAAGCAATACAGCTACTTTAACTTTGCATAAAATTAACAGCTTGCCACGAGGTTCGGGAAGGGATTTTGGAAAGAATCCTAACAGCAAGGAGTCATTTGGACACTTTCCTCACGAACACACGATCTCGCAACCAATGATCCACCCCGACACTATGATCGATAGCCCGTGTCCCTTGGCCCTAGGATGTGATGAACACAGCTGCCACGCGTCGTGGTACATTCACCCCAAGATTCACCACACCTTGACCTTGACGAACTCCGCGCCCATACCAACCACACCTGGAGACGGCAGCATTGAACCCGCACTTCATGATATGCAAGCGTGGGTGTGGCAGTATGTCCATTATATATCCGAACAGATTATACCAGCATGCGACTGGGTCATGTTTGGGTTAGGCCCCCTAAATAGGACGCATTAATGTGAATGTAACCTTTCACACGTGGCCGTGCCATCACGTCTGGTGGCGAGACCTGATTTATGGTGGCAAGAAAAAGGTTACTTGTGCGTAGCCAAGCTTGTGGTGTGTATGAGTTCTGTTGGTGGCGAGGAAAAAACGGTGGCATCTTGTGGAGGGTTGCTTAATGCAAACATGTGGTGGTATCGCGTGAAGGGATCCTTATCCTTGCAAGCTGCTCGATAATGATTATGATGATGATAATGATGATGATGATAATAATGATGATATGATATTATGAGATATAATTTGATATATGATGTGATTATATTATATGATGACATATACATACATACATGATATGCCATGATGTATATATATGATATGATATGTTATGCTATGAGATGATATGATATGATATATCATGATAATAAGAGAAACGCTGAAGAAAGGGTACGTACACTCACTGCAGGCGCCCAAACATCAATGGACCGTCCGCGTAACATGATAGTATATCCGCCTTGCCCTCCTCCACACACACACACACACACACACACACACACACACACACACACACACACACACACACACACACACACACACACACACACACACATCAGCATTATTCTTGTATGCAATCACCAAGTCGGCGCGTATGTATAGCGTCAAGTACCCAGAAATTTACAAGAGGCCGCTCAGGTTTTGGTATGTGTAGAATGTGTGTGTGTGTGTGTGTGTGTGTGTGTGTGTGTGTGTGTGTGTGTGTGTGTGTGTGTGTGTGTGTGTGTGTGTGTGTGTGAGAGAAAGAGAGAAAGAGAGAGAGAGAGAGAGAGAGAGAGCGAGCGAGCGAGAGAGAGAGAGAGAGAGAGAGAGAGAGAGAGAGAGAGAGAGAGAGAGAGAGAGAGAGAGAGAGAGAGAGAGAGAGAGAGAGAGAGAATTACAATGTGTCTTTTTTACACAGTCCATAGCGCAGTTATTGGCAAGGAATTGTGTGGAGTCGACATACTTACTGTAGCAGAGGCTAGTGATTCCTAGAATGCATTCTCTGAATGGAAGCCTTTATGAAACGATTGTTGCATTCAACAATATGCAGTTTTCTATATTTGCCGGTTGTATTTTATTTAACTCAATCTTTTACTGTTATATTCTTATTTGCTCATTCAGTTTTCCTGCTCCAAATTTTCTTCATGTCAATGAGGAAAAATTAAACAAATGGTATTCCCCTTAGATTGAATCAATAACCTTCAATTCACACCATCCTCTCTTTAAAATTACCGACTCTATTCAATAGCAAGTGATAAGCCTGTTTCTACTGCAGTGATGGGACGGTGGAAATCGCTACGTTGTTTTCCTGAGTTCACCATGTTCATCTCAAGAGCAATTCTGATGAAATCACATTAGCCAGCTGTCAAGAGGTTCTTCTCGACTAAGTACCCAATCAACTAGCTGGTGATTTCATCTGCTACAATGGCGAGGATTGGGTCTCTCATCAGGTAAAGAATATGAAGAGCCTAAACTGAATGTATGGATGAGTGAATGATGCAAGGAATGAATGATTGAAGTAAAGTAAGAAAAATGCGTATCATGAGAAACACAACAAATAAGAGGAAGAGGCGGAGGTGACATCATCCTTAAGAATTTGGTTACCCTTTTAATCTGTGGGAGTATCCTGCCGCATTATATTCCTTACAACCTTTGGGCATTATCATGTTACTGATCCGAGTTACTCATTCTCTCTAGCTCCCCCCCTCTCTCTTAGCCGGATATCAGTACTGCCGGATGTGAGTGTACATGTTTGTTTACATAACTTCTTGGTTAACAATTAAATTTAGTCAAGCCCCATAGGGGAGGTATTGTGTAGATGTGTCTACAAACAAGAAATGTGGCCCAAATGTAGATCGACACATACTTCAATAAATTTTGGAGGGCGCCAAAGCAGGCGCTTATTGGGAAATCCAATATGGTCGGCAGTCAATTTTTTATTCTATTAAAACTTCAAAATCATCAGTCGTAGGATTAAGATTGAAGGCTTTATTTTACGATTTTTCACTTCAATGATTCAAAATCTGAACTGTTTAGACATTGAAGTGACATTTCATTAATCTTATTGTTTAAAGGAGGTTTAATTTAAATTCAACTGTTTAGGTAATTTTACAAGATGAACAAGCTCACCACTCCTAGGATAACATAAGCAAGTAATAAACACAAGTTTACTCGTCTAGATTAAACATCAAGTAAACATATTTTTACAGATTTCATGTCTAGGATAAATATCACTGTGGCAAGGATTAATCTTTATGCTTTATTTATCTTCGTTGTTCACAGTCACACTCACTTTTGCATAGCGCGGTGCAGCGGACTCTATAGTGTTTATAATTTCCTATGCAAGACCTTTCACAGTTGCAGTGGAAAGGGATGGAACAAGCCTTGCTGCTGTATTTAAGTGTCATTCAATATGGTAACCAGATACCATTGTACCAGATATCTTTTGCCATACCACTCACAAAAATCGGGGATTTCTTAGCAAATTAAGGTTGCTTGGTTCCAGTAAAATATCGTAATTTTATGCAAATGGAAACCAGCAAAGGGTAATAAAACAAGTAAAAAAAAATAAATAAAAGCCCCACATCCATTGCCGGATCCCTAAAGAAAAATAAGATTAATCGAAAGAAGGGAGGCCAAATTAAAGTTACAGGTGTCTTGATACTCCTCTCTTAAATGAGTTCAAGTCGTAGGAAGGTGGAAGTACAGATTCAGGTAGAGAGTTCCAGAGTTTACCAGTAGAAGGAAAGAAAGAGTGAAGATACTGGTTAACCCTTGCAAATGGGAGGTGGACAGAATAGGGATGAGAGTGAGTAGAAAGTGGTGTGTGGCGAGGTCGAGGGAGGGGGAGAGGCATGCAGTTAGCAAGTTCAAAAGAGCAGTTAGCATGAAAATAACGGTAGAAGATAGCAAGAGATGCAACATTGCGGCGGAGTGTAAGAGGTTGAAGACAGTCAGTAAGAGGAAGGGAGTCAATAAGATGAAAAGCTTTTGACTCAACCTTGTTTAGCAACTTTGTGTGCGTGGAGCCGCCCCACACGTGAGCTGCGTACTTCATAAGGACCCTGTATAGAGTCAGCAACTGGTAGAGAAAAACTGGTAGAGACGATACAGGACACCTAACTTCTTGGAAAAAATGCTCTCTTCATATGCTCAAACAAGGTGGCTTGATTAGGTGGCAAGTTTTCAAGTTTGTTCCCACTTGTAAAAAGACGATATCTAGTTTCATTGACCTTGGACAAACCAAACCTTTTACTATACATGATAACTACAAATTATTCCAGCTTTTGAATGTTGGGAGATTCAAGACTGAAGACTTTGGGGTCATTGATCAGTGCCACCCGTGTTTCTGTAAGGCCTAGTGTGTTTTGCTAAGATGACCAAGTGGTCTTCTTGCCACATACAAGGAAATGTGACACTACATTACACCCGGTGACGGCATAAAAAGGTAGCAATGCTAGATACATGGAAGGTCAAGTTCTATCAATCAATCAATCAATTGTCTATGACGCTTCGTTCCCGACTTCCACTTCCTATTCACAAACTCTCTCCTTCCTTGTTCAAGCCTCCCCTTCTATTAGCACCTCTTTCATGCATGTATTCTTTTATCCTATCCTTCCATTTCACAACTGCCCTTCTTCTCCTCCTAGAACCCTCAGTTTCATTCACATACACTTTCCTCACACACTCTTCACTCTCCTTTCTCTCAAGATGACCAAACCATCTCAAAGTACTTTTTTATCACTTATTTCACTACATCACACTTCACTCCATTTGTACAAGATTCCATGTCACATTTTTCATACAAGCTTTCATTGTGTGCAAGTCATGTGCAAGGTCAGTTAGTTAATTAATCAATGCAAAAATGAGCAAGCGCCTGACATCAGAGGTCATATGGCGCTATGTTAATCTGAAAGGTAGATGTTATAGCAGAGATGATGTTAAGGCGAATTATGGGGAGGGAAAGAGCAGTTTGTTATAGTCAAAGGATTAGATCAAAAGTGTATTTGTTGTAGGAAAGAAATTATGTTGTGTAAGTGGAAATGTGGTGATTCTGTAGAAATATCATAAGACGGGGAGATCTAGTTAGATGAGTTAATTGAGGGAAAGCTCGTGCAGCAGTGTAACAAGGACAGAAAAGCAAAATGTGGGGTACAGAGAGGGGAATATTACAGGTAACACAAAGGGTCGGTGTAGTGTGTCATAAGATAAGAGTGAATGAGGTTATTGTGGCCAATACGTAATCATGTAAGTGCAGTCTCCCAGGGAGGCAGCGGCCTAGTGGCTAGCGTCGAGGGCATACCAGCTCAGAGTCCCGAGTTCGAGTCCCCCGACGGGCTGGCCACTTTTCTATGGAATAACCACCGAGTGGCCAAAGATCACCCACACGCTGCCATAACACTATCCTCGATTGGGACTGCAAAGTTATATGCATCAAGAAGCTTGTGTGGGCAGCATGAGCCTCTCAACAAGAAACGAGGCGTCACTATAAAAATCTAACTTGCGCTACTAACGGGCGGAGGCCGACCATTTAACGCCTCCTTCAAGCCTACCGGCGCCACAGGTGCCGCGAGCCAGAGTCAGAGGTAGGACGTTCCTCATATAATTCACAACCACTATTTACAGGTGATACAATACAGTACTACTACCTTTTGCTGGCAGTCCTCACTATGGATGCCATAGTTATCCATATCCCTCTTAAGTCGGAGAAGACTTTTTTTTGCTTTTGAGGTGGTTGCTTTTCCATTTTCAGTTAATAATTCGGTTAGAATTATTAACTGACGTTAGACTTACCGTCGTTTTTAGTACTGATAGCTGAGGATTTCTCCGTATATGCAACTGCACAGAAAGAGGATTTAGCTAATTGCATTTCGTCATACTCAAATTTGCATCATTGCGCAGCCTCACAATTTGCGTATTTCCCCATTGCAGATCATGTAGGAGAGGTAGCTTTGACTCACGCAACAGCGACAGAAGCGCTTGCTCTGTGTCCTTACAAACATGTTGTGCCAAATCACATGTATCACAAGACATTTCAGGGTTTTCATTACTTTTTCTTTCACAAGCCTCTATCAGTAGGCGTCATTTGTCAGGACTCCACAATGTATCAGCGAGTCCAGGGTCATTTTGCCGTAGAGGATACTTGTCGAGTAGTCAGAGAATTTAACCACTTTTCCCTCTCGAGTACATTTAGCGTTCACGGCCAACGTAACGACTAAGCAACTCTATCCACTCCATATATTGAAGAATATTACATTTGATAGACTTTTTTTATGTAACAAATTCACTTCAGAAAATGTCATTTTCTAACCATTCTGAGTTTACTTCAGTTTTGGAGGCGTCACTTCCTGAATATCTAAATCCTAAAATATTTTACCCAAGTGTAATAATTCCAATTTTAATAATCATTGTAATTCTGATCCCATTGCTCTGCTGTGTTAAGAAGGCTCTTTCTTTGTATAAAACGTTGCGACTTGCACAGAAAACCCAGCAACGAGCCCAACAACCTTCAAATGTCCCTTAAACACTTATTGTAACATGGTTAGGTACACATTTAAGCCGCGAGGGCGCGGTTTAGTAGGTGACCGAGGGATGTTCGGGCCATTTAGGTAGTAGTTAGGTCAAATGGTGTGTGTATGTCTGCATGTAGTAATCAGTTACCATGCAGACATAGTATACTCGACTTTTCCTCATACTTTTCCACTCCTTATATGGAATGGAAAGTTACTTGTCTCGCCCTCAGAGACAGGGGGGTTTGTATTCCTCCGCAGGGGAGGAAAGCAGTATTAAATTACCTGTACATTTCCCGGAATGAAGGTAGTTAATGAGACTTCATCCACACCTGTGTATATCATTCTATATATCACCTATGACCATTCCTTATTATTTCTATCCCATTTAAATGCAATAGATTATGTGCTATTGGCATCTTGGTTGAGACGCGCCCTAGCACCAACGAGGAGAACGCTTACCAAGGCACTCAAGACGGACCGACCGAAGGAATTGGACGCGACTTGAAGTCACCGACTCACGATCCAAGTTTCAGGGAGACGGAGACAATTCCTCCTGCGTGATCGTGCAGTCAACAATACTTCGAACATCTTCCACGAGTGTTCAAGAACCCCTGTGTTAAAGTATCTACCACTGTACAAACCATTATCCTTTGTCATCAATATAGTGTAAAAACATTACACTCTCTAATTCCCCGCACACTACTCGAGAGAGAGAGAGAGAGAGAGAGAGAGAGAGAGAGAGAGAGAGAGAGAGAGAGAGAGAGAGAGAGAGAGAGAGAGAGAGAGACTATGACACCGAGTTTGAGTCCCCCGACGGGCTGGCCACTTTTCTATGGAATAACCACCGAGTGGCCAAAGATCACCCACACGCTGCCATAACACTATCCTCGATTGGGACTGCACAGTTATATGCATCGAGAAGCTTGTGTGGGCAGCATGAGCCTCTCAACAAGAAACGAGGCGTCACTATAAAAATCTAACGCGCTACTAACGGGCGGAGGCCGACCATTTAACGCCTCCTTCAAGCCTACCGGCGCCACAGGTACCGCGAGCCAGAGTCAGAAGGGGGCTCAAAAGTCCTACTACTACTCTCTCTCA
Organism: Metacarcinus magister; assembly: GCA_029783475.1. Taxonomy (NCBI): domain Eukaryota; kingdom Metazoa; phylum Arthropoda; class Malacostraca; order Decapoda; family Cancridae; genus Metacarcinus; species Metacarcinus magister. The sequence continues at coordinate 22,275,978 of JAPQNM010000044.1, read as the reverse complement.
CTCTCACTCTCACTCTCACTCTCACTCTCACTCTCTCTCATATTGAATGTGATTTATTATGTTGTAATATAGAAATCGTGTTATTTTATTATGCGATGAATTTGGTTTTATATGTACATATTATATATAGCTGACTTTATTTCCACACCACCTTTGAGGTAAAAGAATTGGCGCTTCTTTTTTTTTAAAGAGGTATCCCCGTTAGGCCTATTCCTCTGCATCTTGGATTGATGACTTATGATGAATCCTCATCAGAAGATGTGAAACAGATGACGAAAGAATCGATTAATTTGTCAATCACGCCATCTCTCGCTGTATCATCTGACTGCAGTTTTTGTGCGTGCTTGACAGCATTTGTCCAGTTTTCCTGTGTAACCTGTTGTAAGGAGTCTTGTATAAGTGGCTTTAGATCGGCAATCTTAAATGTGTTTCTTTTCGAGACGTAGCCTTTAACTTAACTTAACTATAAGTGAGACTGACCATATAGTCTGCAGGTGGGAAGGTCATATGGTGAGGTCAGGTCAAGGCCGCGAGCGTGTCTTGGAGTATTTCCACAACTAGGATTTCAATGTATTTTTTTTTACTTATTTCAGCTTATTTAATCTTACTTTCCTTCACGATATCATCTAAATACAATTGTTAAACTGCTTATCCATCCCAAAACGAAAGGGAAGTTCATTAATAGGTACTGCTTTTTATTAGCAACACTGTAAAATATGTATGCCACGTTTCTTTATATGTTTATATATATCTTATCCATTATAAGTTTACTGTTTCTACATACATTATAATACTATGAATAAACGTGTATGCATATTTCCTGATCATGTCTGCCATGGTTTTACTTATATTGAAACATTTCTACAATGCGGATTAAAAGACACGTGGCAGGCCTGTAAAAGGGTAATTCCCGACTCTTTCCGCTCGCCACCAGCAGCCTAAGCTCTGTCTGACTATAGTGTGGACGGGGCTTAAACCCCTCCACAACGGCAATGGGCTTAGAAACGGAATGGAACCCACTGTTAAATATCCTCATTTCTCTTTCATACAATATCATCTCTCCAGTTTATGCATTCATCCTCCGTACTCTCAATACCACCAATACATACAGTAGTAGTACTTACAATATAACAAATGCGTTCTCAAGTGATGCAAGTTAAACTCCAAAGTAGAAGCGAAGCCAAGAGAACCATGAATCACTGGAACTGAAGCAACTCTTCCTGCTTTGATCCTGCTGTCAAATACTGGAACACATTCACAGATGGAACCTCCAGTCAACTCAAATGTCTATTCATCATCTTGCATGACTTTTATAACTATTAAGATAATTTAAGCCAATAAAACAAAAATTAATATCCTAAAAAGATAAGATATTTATCTATCAACATTACAGCTGTTTTCTTATCAATCTCAAGACAAGAAAATGCAGTACAAAAATCATGACCTAACATTAAAGGTGAAATCCTTGTAACACTGAGAAGCTGGAGACATTATTATCTGTGTTCAAGACTTGGAATGGAAACCCTAAACTAATTACAATTATGTAGCTTCTGACACCAAATTCCGTACATCTATTTAATTTCAACTATACGGATGGAAGGGACCTGAGGGAGGGAGGGAGCGGGGAGGGTGGAGGAGGGAGCCAGTGGGGAGGAGGGTATGAGAGGGAGGCAGTGGGAGGTAAACAATAGGTATTAATTAACTTATTGACGTTATTACCCGAAGAGTATCCGAAGATTCCCATGAAATAATGGACCTGAAGCACTGAAGCATCTCGTACGTCCGTCCTGCTGCCAACTCCTGGAACACATTCACAAATTCAATCGCCAGTCAAGAAAATGTATCGGCTAATCTTGCATAACCTGTATCATTGTATTAAAACTTGTCAAGTAATAATATCCTAAAAAGATGAGTAGGTAAACTTTTCAGATATTTATGCATCTTTTTTTCAGTCAAGGCAAGAATATACAACAACAAATAATGACCTAACATTTAAGGTGGAATGTCTTGGAAATACTGAGAACCTTAAGGCAACTATATAATGTTCAAGGTAGCGAGGTGGAAGGGAGAGGATGGAGTGAGCGAGGTGGAGGAGTGGAGGGGAGAGGATGGAGTGAAGTGGAGGGATCAGGAAAGAGTGAGGAGGGAACTGGAGGGAGTGAGATGGAGGGAACAGGAAGGAGCCCGCGGGTTAGAAAGGGCGAGGTGCAGGGTTGGGGGACTGGAGGGAGTGCAGGGTTGGGGGACTGGAGGGAGTGATGTGGAGAGGTAGAGGGGTTAAAAAAGAGCGAGCGAGGTGGAGGTACAGTGGGGAAATCCACGAACGAGGTTGGGGGGAAGCAGAGGAGTTAAAGAGAGAATGAGGTGGAGGGGCCAGGGGCGAGCAAGGTTGGGGGTGGGGGGGGGGGGGGTGGGGGGGGGGAGGGAACAGAGGGAAAAAGATGGGGTGGGGTACGTGGAGGGAGGACAGGTAACGGACCCCTCCCATCCAGTCCTTGTATTAAGTTATAAGATTGAATGATTCTCCCACGAGCCATCTAGTTAGCCTTACGGTCATATTCTACTGCACATTAAAAAGAGTTTGGATGTGAAGAGAAACCGTACTTTTTTTTTTTTTTTTTTTTTTTTTTTTTTTCTTGACACCAGAACCACTCCGTTTAATCATGGCTCATAATCAATTGTTCTGTTACCATGTAGTTGTAATTCTCAGATAAATGTACTTGACTTTTAACCAGGAAATGTATTTGCGAACTGCTCATTGTTTGGCTCTCTTAAATCAAACTCTAAAACTATTATAATTCCTAACTCTTTGTAAATTTTTAGAACTATTTGTATCAAGTTAAGTGTTTTAAAAGCCCATTCCAATCTAATAGGTGCTTGACCTTTAATTCTTATCGCGCTTCCCTACCATAACGAGGTAATTAATATGATAGTTCTACCCAAACCATCTGACGTAATTAATAGTAATTGAATATCCACTGTCCTTGAGTGTCTTTTCATTAATTTCCTAACATTTAATACTTACCTTACATTAAAAATCAGTAAGACAATTGGCGGTAAAAGTGCAGAATAAGGCCTTCTGTCCTTTCTTTTTTCTCTCCTTCCCTACATACAATACATAGTGTACTCAACACATCTGTGAAGGTTTCAGGCGGGGGTCACCATTATTTACCTCGCAAAATGTCTTTGAAGTTATGTTAGGTTGGTTAGGTTATGTTAAGTTATGGTTAGGTTAAGGTTGTTAGGTTAAGTTACGGTTATGTTATGGTTAAGTTAAGTTAGATTAGGTACGGTTCAGTTAGGTTCGGTTATCTAAAATTTTTAAATTTTATCACCCAAAAGTTAAGGTTCAAACCTATAGATTTTTTTCTGGATTTGGGTAATAAAATGTAAAAATCTTATATAATCGAAGCTAGCTGAACCGAACCTAACCTAACTTAACCTAACTTAACCTAACTTAACCTAACCTAACTTAACCTAACCATAACATAACCGTAACCTAACGTAACAGCCTTAACCTAACCATAACTTAACATAACTTGACTAACCAACCTTGACCTAACATAACTTCAAAGACGTTTTGCGAGGGAAATAATGGTGACCCCGGCTTGAAACCTTCACAAATGAGTTGAGTACACTATGTTTAGTATGTAGGGAAGGAGAGAACAAAGAAAGGGCAGAAGGCCTTATTCTGCACTTTTATCCAATTGGCAACAGGTTATAATAGAATAAAGAAACTGTACTTTTGGTACCGATTATACATACTCGAGACAGCACCCAGCAGACGTCCTTTCCCTGTGCCTGTAGATGACCAACTGAGAATGGAAGCCACGTGACGTATACACTTTGCTGCCTTTTGGGGGGTCATTGGGGCCCTCACTGCCCTCCCCCCCGCCCCCGCCCTCACTGCCCTCCCCCCCGCCCCCGCACCATCAGGTCCCTCGTTCGCTCGTTAGTATATTTTTTTTGGTTTTTTTAAGGTGTTTGAGTAAGTGATGGAGCTTTCATGCTACTGGTGATGTCTTACGAGGAGGAAGTATGTTGTCATTGGTGTATTCCTCTTCAGTATGTGGGTTGTAGGACATTATAGATCGGTAATAACTGTTAGCTACGTCAATGCATAACAACTTGTCGTCTTATTTATCATTGGTACTTGATTTCAGTTCTCCTTTATATTCTTATGTCTACATTTCTTTAATACAGAATGTATTACAGCACTATTACTTCTACTACTACTACTACTACTGCTGCTGCTACTACTACTACTACTACTACTACTACTACTACTACTACTACTACTACTGCTGCTGCTGCTGCTGCTGCTGCTGCTGCTGCTGCTACTACTACTGCTACTACTGCTACGACTACTACTACTACTACTACTACTACTACTACTACTACTACCGTCACCAGCACTTGTAAATAAATATACAAGAGGAAACAAGTAACAAAAATGTGGATAATAAATCACATACTCTTGGTATATTCATATTACTTAGTTATACAAAATATATACAAGACCTTTATTACATATGCCCCCCCAAACAAGTACATATAGCAATCCTAGAAATTAAAACTTTTTTCTTTCTTCTCTGATGGAAAGAAAATACATAAAGAACATTGAAAGTGGCAATGGATGAAGTGGTGTGCAAGTCTTCCGAGGCATTAGCAAAATAATGGTTGTTTGTAAGGAGACGGGAGGTGAAAAATAGATACACTTCCAATACAAAGGACGTTCAGTGAGTCAATGAGTTAATTTCTACATATGTAAAGTGCATGTATAGTGATGTCTGGTAACACATACATGAATTCTGTATGCAGGTGTTTTTTTTCATCAGCGCAAGTACATATTCAAGGTGATGGTAAAATGTATGAAAATATGCATCATTTTTCTATGGTATTTTTTCACCAGACTCCCATACTTGCTTTGATGGACTGTTTAATGCCATGCACTCTATATGTCCCTGAATTGGAAAGGCCTGTGTGTGTGTGTGTGTGTGTGTGTGTGTGTGAAAATCTATCTACAGTGGAATCTCGGTATACGTCCTTAATCCGTTCCAGATCCCTGAACTTGTACCAAAAAGGACATATATCAAACAAATGTTTCCCATAAGAAATAAAAGGAAAATGATTAATCCATTCCCATGAAAAAAAATCCTATTGTTATTGGCATACAGTACATGTATTATACATTAATGGGGTTGAATAAATTGATTTTAAACACTCCTAAATATTAAAATACGTACTGTACATAGATTAAATACAGTACAGTACAAAAGAAATTAGATGAAATACTGTAAATGAAAATTTAAACTCACTTTACCTTGCTGAGAAGAGTTGAGTGCCTACTAGGATGGTACTGAGAAGGGAGATGTCATTGTTTGGAAAGAGAGTCCCCTTCCAATAAAACGCGGGACTCACTCGTATGAAATGCCCACTGCCAGACTCTCAGGTCAAGGGCGGGATGACCCGCTAATCACTCCGTATATGGTCATGGGGATAGTGAGTCGAGTCAGAGGTCGACGTACAAGCCATAGTGTGTAGTGTGTGCGGGCCGAGAGAGAGAGAGAGAGAGAGAGAGAGAGAGAGAGAGAGAGAGAGAGAGAGAGAGAGAGAGAGAGAGAGAGAGAGAGAGAGAGAGAGAGGGAGAGAAAGAAGAGAAAGAAGGGGGGTGGGTGGGAGGGAGGTGCAGAGAGAGAGAGAGAGAGTGAGAGAAAGGGGGATTGGTGGGAGGGAGGCAGGCGAGGCAAGGAGGAGAGCGAGCCCAGCCAACCACGAGGCAGAGTCATGCTACGTCACTGGAGAGGGCGGGGCGGAAGAAAATTGAGCCCAAATTTCGAAAATATGTTGTACTGACGCTCACACGATTCGTATTCCAAACAAAGGTCGTATACCAAGCAAAATTTTTCGAGTCCAAACAGGTCTCATACCAAGTTGGACTTATTCCAAGGCGAACGTATACCGAGGTTCCAGTGTATAATACTGTATTTCCCACTCAAAATACTAATATGAAAACTTGAAAGAAATTAATGTCATATATATAAAAAAATGGTAGTTTTTTTACAACTTCACAATAATGCACCTGGATCTAAATAACACACTTTTCATATATTTTTTCATATAATATTTTGAATAATTTTGACATTGGTTTTTGTCGCAAATCCATGTATTCTAATATATTTTCATCACTCCCAACAAGCCTGGGGACCTGTGGGAATGCGGGGTTCTTAGGTGGAGAAGACAAAATAGTGATTTACGAAAAAAGTAAGGTGCCAGAATCACTAACCTTACCTAACATAACTTAACAATTCCCTATTCACAAACTTACAATGCACTGATGGTCATAAGCAAACGCATGAACACACGCCTCTTCCTGGGGTCGAAGCTAGGGAAGAAAATGGCGTGTGCACCTGCCCCAACCTCCGATTTGTGCTCAGAGAAAACATTCAATATCTCCGAAATTAGGGATTTGCAACGGAAATGTAGTGAGTAAAACCTTCTCAGAATTCATCAGCTTACGGAAAATAATAACACTCAATTCTCTAGAGCATTATTGTGATGTAAAATAATACTAAAAACTATCAGTCAATGATACATGAAAAAAAAAAACCTTGTACAAATTTATCTGAGTAAATCTGCCTCAGACACTGCACCCTACCTCTCTTGTATGCATCAAATTATGAGGTATGTATAATCAGCTTCTTTGAGGCTGCCACCAGAGGAGAGAGCAAGCCTCTAGCCATGCTTATGAGGTTAAATCATCAATCATAACAACATGAGCAATAAGCATAAGACAACACTGCCACTTATAATTTTAGACGAGTAAAAGAGGCACTGACAAGTTTCTAACTCCCTATTACAATCTGCACAACAGTTCTGTTAATTTTGAGATAAAATGTATGGGAAAGAGTAGCTATGATAACTGTTGTATGATTTTTGGATGGGTTCTACATATATCACATATAATCATTTTTGCTGTTGAGGACTCACTGAAGTATGAATTTCAGAGACTAGTCAGGTAAATTGTGTTGCCTGGAGTTTGTTATGTCCCTTAAACAGGAGGAAGAGAGCACAGCAGGCAAGATAAAAGAATATGTCACAAAGAAATAAAGGTCAGATGCCGTAAGCATGTGTCATAATCATAAGATCTAGATGGAAGATCAGGTCTAATATGAAAAATTTTATTTTACTCTTATGATAAAATAATTGACAGGTACAGTAGAGGTGGTCCAATGCATGTGAAAAACTGCTAACTCTAAGTCTTACCACAAGTTCAAGTGAAGAAAAGCTGTTTGAGGACATGTTCCAATTGATATTGGAACTGTGTCTGTATGTGCAGAGACAGCATGCATACCTGTGTGTCAATGTCTGAGCATATGAAGTATCATATGGTAGGAATTCCATAAGGCAATATGGATTTTGAGTTAGTAGGAAAGAAAGAGAAAAAGTAGCCATGACCACAGTTATTCCTCCGTTGTCATAAAAACACTTGACTCACCATATCACATCATATTTCACAAACTCAATATATAACATTGGAATACTCAAGGAGGAGGCGGAGGAATTGATGATGCACTCCATACATAGGGGTGAGTGAGGCAGTAGGGAGAGATCTGCCTACCACACCACCACAATCACAATGGCTACAAAGAGTACTGCTATCACCGCCCAGTATGCTGAGGAACAAAAAGGATGGAAATAGGTATACATGTATTTAAATCATAGTCTTAAGACACAATGTTTAAATGTGAGGAGACCAGGTTGGAAGAATACAGCCATTATATTCCCTGAATGGAGGTAATTAATATGGAATGAAACCTATGAACTGAGGAGCCCCTCAAATAATAATTTCTTTCTACTATGAAACAAATTGGAAGTCTAGGATAAATGATCTATGAAATGGGTTGGAAGGAATGAAGGAGTTTAGTGGTAGAGCAATGGCAATTAGCAAAAAATGGAGTAGCTGTGCCAATAGCACTATATGAGACTGAAACGTGGAGTATGGCAATAGTGAAGAAGAGATTAAATATAATAGGTATGAAGTGTCTGAGGAGGATGTGTGGAGTAACACGTATGGACTGAGTAAGAAATTAAGAGATGCAAAGGAGAGGTGGTTTGGACATATGGAGAGAATGGAGGTGGATCAGTTGGTGAAGAGAATAATAAGATCTGATGTGAGAGGTATGAGGTTGATAGGAAGGCCACAAATGAGATTGATGGATGTTCTGAAAAGTGTTAAATGAGAAAGAAATGTCTGTGGATCAAGGAAGGATGATTGCGCATGATTAAGGTGAATGGAGAGCAGTGATGAACGTATGAGTAATGACACGGCTTTAACAACCTGAGGAGGTTCCTATGCATTTGGTGTGACTCATTAAGATCAGATCAGGTGCAGGGAGGGTAAGGGGCATGAGTTCCACATGAAGTAGCAGGGGTAACCCTTAGGACCCTGTTAATGATACAAATCCCGCCATGGGCCATATTTACATGACTGACCTGAAGTGTTGTGTTGAGCAGAGTGCCTTTCTCTTCTTCTCTAGGGGCTTAGAGGCTAAATAAAAGGAGTGTATGTGTATGTATGCATGGGTGTGTGTATGTGTGCCTTATCTCAGCTACCCCTGTTTAGGTGGATGACAGTCTGGTAATAGATAGATGCAGTAAAATCTCGTTTATCCAGCACAAACATATGGAAGCCCGTGTCGAATAACCCATTTTTCAGTTGTTTTGATACTTACGGCCAAATTATTAAATAACACTTTCCCCATTTGAGTAAAAGGCGACACGGGATTACACGGTCGATCCTTGGACTGGTATAATCAAATGCCCTGTTCCATTCCCACTAGAAAAATACTTATTGTAGTAATATTGGTCATCCTGCTAACATACGAATTGGAAAACATGATAATGAGTTCATCTTAAACTTATCAATATAATGGAAAATTATGTGACATATAACAATACATAAAGTAATAAATAAAGCAATGTATTACATGTATAGCAGTCAATGTCATGTTAGTGATTCGGTAGCCCAGTGTATCTGTTTTTTTTTGTTATTTTGTTTTTTTTCTATATCATAAACCGTTGGCGCCAGTAGGCTTTTATGGAGGCACAGATGGACTTGCCTCTGCCTGTTATTTGGCATAGGTTTTTTTAGATTTTTTATAGTGACGCCTCAAAAGTTTATGTTCTCTCTTGAGTATGTCAATTAACCACCGACAGACCAGTGCACGGCACCAGTTCATACTCTCCACATAAACTATACTGCAAATATGGCGTTACGATGAGGTTGAGGTAGTTCGTGCCCTGGAAACCGAAGAAGTGAACAAGATGACAAATCCCCAATTGAAGAAAGCCCTGTCTACCTTGCTCAGTGCAGAAAATGCAGGACAAGCTTCAAACAATACCTTGCTTGAGGAGATACGTGGACTGAGGAAACAAGTGGAAGAACTAGGGGTCGTGAAGCAAGAGCTACAGAACGTGAAACAGGAGGTTAAACACCTATCAAGCAGGCTGATGACTGATCAGAAGCCACTTAATTGAGACCCATAAGGAGAAAGACCTTGGAGGCCTCATAACCCCAGACCTAAAGCCCACTGCCCAGTGGCAAAGGCAGCAGCATCTGCCAAATCTGTGCTGGGCAGGATTAAGAAGACCTTCACCTTCCTAAAACAAGAGGTGTTGCTCCCTCTGTACACATCAATGGTACGTCCATGGCTGGAATTTGGTGTTCAAGCTTGGTCCCCTTACACCAGGAGGGACATCAACGTACTGGAGAATGTAGAGAAGAGCCACCAAGCTTGTTCCCTCACTCACACACCTCTCCTACGAAGATCAGTTATCCAGCCTGGGTCTCACCACCTTAAAGGCAATACACAGGAGAGGAGATATGATAGATGTTCAAGATCCTCAATGGTCATGACAAGGTGGGGGGCCAGGAAGGCTTCCTCAAACTGAACATCGGGGAATCCAGGCCGGACACCAGGGGACACAGCCTTAAGTTAGAAAAACTCAGATAACGCACCACGAAAAGAAACATGTTTTTCACATCAAAAATCATCAATGAGTGGAACAATCTGCCAGAACAAGTCATAAACAGCAAGAGTATCAACATTTTTAAAAAAACGTTATGACTGGCACGTTCACAATTTAATGAGAAGAGGCACCTCTTACAAGTCCTAGGCTCCCTTGCTTCTTTTGTTATCACTAGGTAAGCCATTACTAGGTAAGCTATCATTATCGCCGTCATTCCGTAATATGGTATAATACTTGACAAACATGTGTATGAGTAATTTTGGACAAACTGGCTAAAAATGTGACTGAATGAGCACGGTAATAATAGAGAATCTAAATCATCAGACTACATCATAGACTAGGGGAGGTGGCAGTCCAGTGGCTAGCGGTCGGGATTGACAGCTTAGAATCCCGAGTTCAAGTCCCGGTATCCGCTGGCCACTTTTCTTTGGTATTATTGCCGCCGAATGGCCAAAGATCACTCAAATGCTGCCATAACACTATCCTCAACGGAATTTGCAATGTTATATGCAATGAGGCAGTGGCAGCATGTAGCCTCTCTCAACAACAAAGAGAACGAAGAAAAACGAGGTGTCACTATAAAAAATCTAAAACCTACGCTACTAACGGGCGAAGGCCGACCATCTAAGGCCTCTAGTAAGCCTACCGGCACCAAGGGTTAAGGATATATGCACCCCCCCAAAAAAAAGTATGTGACTCAGAGTTCAGGAGAGTATGATTACAGGCAAAGTGGATGTAGTATTGCTTGATTTTGTATAGTGGTACAGGTGATGGAAGAATAAATAGAAATCTCCAAGATAGTCTTGAAGGTAGAAAAGCAGCTGCATTTTGCAGATCTTGAGAGGTGATAGGGTGGCTCAGTCAGAAAGTTAAATTTAGATGTGTGTCTTGTTCAGGTCATACTGAAAGTTCAAGAGCTTACTAACTGCTTTTACATACTTTGAATGGCGACTAGATAACTGAACCAGAGACAGCTGAACCAGTGACAACTATACCAGTGGACAACTGAAGCAGTGACAATTAAACTACCACCCTCAATACAATATCTGACTTTAAAAGTTTTTACTTCAAATTATTCATTGCATTTAAGTTTGGTCTTTCCTCTCATGCTTTTCCTTCTATCTTCCTACACCCTTTCTCCTCTCTACAGGTACTCACGCCAGGTGCGGATCTTCCGAGTAGTGGTGGTGATGTTGTCAGTCTCATCCACCAAGCGGTTCCTGGTGTTGTCTGTGCGCTGTGTAATGTCATCCAGAATATCTGAAGGGTATGATGAATTCTATGTGGACAGTGGATAGTAAGATGGAGGGAAGGAAGGAAGGAAGGAAGGAAGGAAGGAAGGAAGGAAGGAAGGAAGGAAGGAAGGAAGGAAGGAAGGAAGAGAAGCAAGTAAGCAAGCAACCAAATAAGCAAGGTGAAGAAAAAAAGATTGAAAATTAGGAAAGAAGAGATGAAGGATTAATGGATCAAAAGGAGAAAGAAAGAAAGGGAGGAAGGGAAAAAAAGAAAAAAGACTGGAGGGAAGGAAATACAAATTATGTAAGGATGAGTAGAAGAAAAGAAGGGTAATGATAGAGAGTATATGCTGCAATAAAGGTGAGGAACAGCAAAAATGCAGAAGTACTAAGGTACTCTAACATTCATCCTTTTTGCATTTTTCAATGTCGTGTAACAGACGCCCAACCAAATAAGAATTAAGTGATTCAAGGCGAGATGCTATAGGATGCCTAACTTCTGATCTTTCACTAGTTTCTGATTAGGGCAGAGCAAACCTGGTTCTGTTCAATGCTTTAAAAACTCAATTTCTACAACTATCTACTCGACATAACCTTCCAGATAACTATCCCCTCTTCTTCAATGACACTCAACTGCCCCTCTCCTCCACATTAAACACACTCGGTCTATCCTTTACTAAAAATCTAAGCTGACAATTTCATATCGCTACTCTTGCTAAATCAGCTTCCAAGGAGTTAGGTGTCCTATGGCTTCTGTGTCCATTTTTCTCTCCCTTCCAGCTGCTTGCTCTGTACAGGGGCCTTATCCGCCCATGTATGGAGCATGGTTCTCATGTCTGGGGGGGGATTCAACTCATACAGCTTTATTAAACAGGGTGGAGTCTAAAGCTTTTCGTCTCATTAACTCTCCTCCTCTAACTGACTGTCTTGATTCTTTAAGTCACCAATGCAATGTTTCATCTTTATCTCTTTTCTACCGCTATTTTCATGCTGCCTGCTCTTCTGAACTTGCTAACTGCATGCCTTCACCCCTCCCATGGCCTCGTTGCACAAGACTTTCTACTTCTTCTCATCCCTATTCTATCCATCTTTCTAATGCAAGAGTTAACCAGTATCTTTACTCTTTCATCCCATACACTGGTAAACTCTGGAACTCTCTTCCTTTGTCTGTTTTTCCACCTGCCTATGACTTAAACTCTTTCAAAAGAGGAGTGTCAAGACACCTCTCATGCTAAATTGGACCTCCACCCCCTGCCTCTATTTCTCCTACTGTCCTCTTTACAGGGTCTGGCGACAAGCGGGATTTTTTCTTTTTAACCTATTTTTGTTTGCCCTTGGGTGGTACCCTGCTAATGTACCCAGCTAATGTAGAAAATAAATAAACAAATTAAAAACAAAAACAAAAATTGATTGTTCACTAAGCCTACTGCGTGATCTTTCTTATCTTTTTGTCTTAAGTAGCAAAAATGTAACCATTCTTCAGTTCTATTAATTCTTCTCCAGTTCTTCAAAACTCACTTAGGCCTATATCACATTTGAAGCCTTCTAGGTTTTTTAATAACACTTCAAGACTATCTTCACTAGCTAGTGTCCTAACATTATAAGTGCCAAGGTAAAAGTTTCAAGGGCAACTTGTCTGAACCCAGAGATTCTTAGCACCCCTTCCTGTGGAGCAAGTGTGACCATTGCCATGGCCAGTTGTTCCATCGTTGCCGGTGATTGGAGCCATGACATGGATATAGTGGTCAAATAAGTGGGGGTAAGCTGATAAATACTATGGCACGCTGGCTTAGGCTGTCTTGGCGGGAGAAAACTTTTTGTCAGTTTTCTTACAGTGGACCTGCCTAGTGTGCTTGCATCTGTCTAGTTTAGCTCATTGATCATTGAAAAATTAAGTTTTATCACTACGTCATGGTAGTGTTCCTGCGAGAAAGATTTGAACAATATTTCTTTCCACATTTATTTCACTAGTGAGAAGGATGTCATCACTCCTATTATTATTATCATTATCATCATTATTATTTTAATACCAAACAGGGAAGATTGCCTAAAAATATACAAATATAAAGTGGATATATTCAAGTACATACATACTATACACAATCAGTTTTTGCTCACCATTCTGTTGAACCACCTCTGTGCCGATGGCTGTTGCAATCCTTCGCTGCTGTGACACAACACCAGACAAGGCCTCCAGGCCCTCCTCTTGCTCTGTGAGGAGATGGACAAGGATCCTTTACAGGGATTCAATTATGAATGCAGGTAATAAACACTAGCATGTTCAAACATGAATGAATTCATATCTTATGTTGCATTTTTCTGCATTGCCTCTACAGGGTTTATTGTTTGAGGAAACTATAAGTGAAGTCAGTATACCAAATCCCCAATTCATAAACATTCAAGTTCCATACTTTCAGAGATGCAAACAAAACTATCCAGAAGTTGAAAATTTGCACAGTACTGAGAAACCAGTCACCTCAGTAACATTATATTCGAAGAAGGCTAGACTGTCTAATGTTAATGCTGAAACTAAAAAGATGACCCTTGCAAGTCTGAAAAAAGAAATGCAAGAGGAATTGCAGGAATATTGGTGATAATTTTTTGAGGGATATCCTTGCTTTTCAATCACAAAGTGTTCTCATATATAAGCACTTTGGAAACAAAATAGTAGATACAAAATTAATGAGTACATCTGGGATTGCAGATATTAAATACTTAACAGTTACATTTTTTGTACAATAATCATGACACAATTTGTATCATAGCTGCCAATGGTTTTTAAGTCTGGATATCAAAACAGTCAACAATAGTCTCTACACTGTGATAGTACGCCTTAAGTTTCATAGTATTCTGTGTTTTAGGTTTGAGTAAACAGGTCCATTCTGATGTATGTCAGAGACTACTTAAATTCAGTAAGGTACAAAATTAGCTCAGAAAATTAAATGTTTAGTATATAAGTAACACTTTTTACAGAATTATTCTAGTATATAGGCCTCCACATCAACTCTCATTTTCTGTATCTCTTGATAACCTGGTTTGTCCAGTAAAAACTGGATGAATTCCTCACCTTGGAGAAGGCGCTGCTGCTGCTCCCGCATTTGGCTGCTGGTGAGATGACTACTGGTGGACCCTCCCTCATCCTCCTCCACACCCCATCCCCATCCTGCCCCTCCAGATGCTCTCTCAGTGGCTTCCTTCTTTCTGAAATGTAATGTCTCTTTCTTGAAAATTTTCATCTGAAAGACTGATAGATCAGTTATCCTCAAATTGTAAATATATTAAGCACTGAAACAATAAAAAAAGGTCTACTCTGGTCCATTACATGTGATATTAAAGTATTTACATTTGTTTTGGTCACTAGAGGCCACAAATGCCACAAGTATGTGCTTGTACACTTTTCAATTACAAAATATCCACTATCCTGATCATAATGAACTATGTTTAACTGCCTCCTGCTCATCTGTTCCTTGTCCAAACACTGTGATCTGATCTGTACCCACCCAGTGAAGTCCATGTGTGCCTTCTTGATTGTACTCTGGAGTCTTTCACACAGCCGGGTTCTCCTCTCCCGCTCTGCTGAGGTAAGGTTACGCAACTCCCAGGAGTCAAGGCGAGAGATCAGGTCACTTATTTGTGTATCCACCTGTGAAGCAGTTAGATAAAATGGTATCAATAAGACATCTCAGTAATAATATTCAATTCAATATGAATAATCTGGCATTGTTCTGGTGCATGTGTAAGTAGTGTTTCTAATTCATTTTCACATAAACAGCACCCTCCAGATCCCTCAAGGTAATATCAGTGAGGTTATGTGCTTGCATGCAAAAGTCAGCCACTACAACAAACTAAGGCTTGGAATACATACATCAAATAGTTATTTATTCATGCAACATGGGAAATAGTTTCCAATTTCGCATTACTGTTCATATAAATACAAATCAGATGTTGCTAGCTGAACATAGTGTCAAACCTGCATCAAGCCAAACACCATGGCTGTGAGGTAAGTCAGTGACAAACAACAAGTAGCAATACATACTCATAACTATCAACACATCATTACATCTTCATTCCTATACTTTATTCTTACTATATATTCTGCGTCAAACAATATATCTTGGGTCAAATATGCCTACGAACATGTGACTAAGATTTCATGTACTACATACATAAAATTAACACATAGTAAATGTTCAGATCTCAATAATGGCCAGGACAATAATCTTAGATATTTCATAACAAGATATATGAAATTAGTCATTATTAAAGCAAAACAATGTCTCCTCCTTCATCCCTCCAATATCTCGATACCATCTCCCTGATCCCTCCTACCTACATCTCCTTTCTCCTTACCCTTCAGGTCTGTACTTCTACCATACATCTCCACTCCACCTTCCAATTCCCGTCCTTCTCAACACCTTGGCCTCACCTGCCACCTCCATCCCAAAAATTCCTTCCATCCACTGGCATCTCTTCTATCAGACTACAACTTTCAATTTTCTTCCATCTCCTTTACAAGATCTTTTCCTTCCTTATTGTGACTCTCTCATTTGTCTTACTCCCCTTCCTTACTTGTCCCTACTAAGCTCTCACCAGCTCACCTGTGGGATAGCTGTCCTCAACTTGTTGGAGAATAGTGCATGCTGTACGGTCCCCACATTCACTTGCCGCCTCTTTGTAACTGTCTCCGTCACCTCCCGCACCACTCCCTCCACCGCACTGAAGTCAACCAACCTACATACACAAACACACACAAACGCACACACACATGCCATTTGTTAGGTGCAGAAAAAAAAAATTACAGGAATGCAAGGGTAAATAATATATAACTACATAATCAACGATTCCTGTGCACTAAAGGTCATGATTATGCTATTTGTTTGGAGTGATTTTCTTTCATAACAAAACCTATTTCACTTTCATCTAATGAGGAAAAGTCTGTCTAAACATTCTGCAATCAGCTGTTTGTCCCTTCCCAAGCCATGTAACTGACAAGAATAACTCAGCTACAACTACAGATCACAGGTGTGTGTCATCTTGTGGATACTTGTACCATGATTCAAAAAGCATAAAATAAGAAAAATAAATAAACAAAAATTAGTAAATAAACAAAAATGTATCAGGAACAAGAAATTAAAGGTAAAGCATGCAGGACAATATAAGTCCTAAAAGAGCCATTAAAAAATTCAGCACTTCTCAACAGCCAAAAGCTATTTGTCTCATCTATCTATCTATACTTTCTGATGCTTCCTACCCTCTGAAAACGTCCCCAAGTGGATGGCCACGACAGAAGAGCCTCCACTTCTCCCTGTCCAAACACTCCCTTCTTGCTAATTCAATTCCTCCCTCTATCAGCAACTCTTTCATGCATGTACTCCTTTACCGTATCCTTCCATTTCCAGCCTTCCTCTCCTCCTAGGACTCACAATTTCACTCACATTTCTTTAAAAACTCTTCACTATTCTTTCCCTCAATATGACCAAATTGCCTCAAAGTATTTATTTTCACCCATTTCACTGCATACTTCACTCCATTTGCACAAGGTACCATGCCACATCTCTCATACACGCTTTCATTGCTCTCACCCTTCATCTTATCACGTCACATGCTCCTCTCTGGTAACTTATTTCTAAAGAACGCACTCTTGACTGCTGTGCCCTATTCCATGTCCAAGTCTCTGAACCATACATCAGTGTTGGCAAGAGAATACTGTTCCTTAACCCTATCTTTACCTCCAAGGATACATAGGATACTATGAAACACCTGTGTTACACAACCCTTTCTATTATTTTTCCTTCCATCTATCCATTTTTGCATAGCACTGCTGCCAAATAATTAAACTCTTTCACTTCCTCTATTTTCTCTCTTTCTTTATCAGCAATTCTTTCATGCACATACTCCTTCACCCTTACCTTCCATCTTACAACTGAACTTCCACTACTCCTTGGACACTCAATTTAACTCACATACACCTACTTCCCAACCTCTTCACTCTTCTTTCTCTCCATATGATCAAACAACTTAATTAATTTCTGTTCACCCACTCCACTACACCACACTTAACTCCATTTGCACAAGGTCCCATGCCACACCTTTCAGAAAGACTTTCAATGCTCTCACCCTCCAAACTTGTCACAGTGCATGCTCCTCTAAGGTGAATCATCTCCACAGTATGCACTCTCGACTGCTGTGCCCTATTCCATGTCCAAGTCTCTGATCTATATGTTAATGTTGGCAGAATACTGTTCCTTGAATCTATCTTTACTTCCATGGACACATTTCTTCCTCTCATAAACCTTGCAAGTGATCTTATGACACACCTGCCTTTCACAGCTCTCTCTTATTTCTCATTCCATACCTCCATGCTTGCATAGTACTGTTAACAAATACTTAAGCTCTTTCACTACCTTCATTTTCTCTCTTCATAGAACTACTTCACACCTTAATACTGCTGGCACACTCACCTATAAGGTGTATTGAAATCAACCACCTCTACTTCCATACTTTTAAAGACCATCACCTTACTTTTCCCAGCATCTACCTTCCACTTTCTTCCCGTATCTACACTTTAGAATTCATCTACCACTCTCTGAAGTTCTTTTTCATGACCTGCAAATAACACGTGTCATCTGCAAACAAGCATGCCACCACTGCTCACCCATTTCCATTCATATTTAATCTTACACCTACACTCCCCACTTTAGCTTTCATTTCTGTCATACACCCATCCATAAAAATATTCAACAGCCATGGTGACATCACACATACTTGTTTCAACCTGACTCCTATGGAAAGCTTTCACTTGACCCACCCCAACCCCCATTTCAAATTTGCTTCCACCATCTCTAACATATCCAAAGGTTTGTTTTAACATCAAAAACATAGATATATTTATCAAATCAGGGATAGAAATTAAACCGGGACCTTTGGACGTGTTGGAGATGGTGGAAGCAAATTTAAAATGGGGCTTGGGTTTGGGTGGTGGGGTTAACCGCCACCCAAAATTTCTGACCAACCAAAAAACATTACACCCCCCCTCCTCCAGTAACAACACCAATGCTTTGCGGTAGTTAACAAAATGTTCTGAGGGTTAAGTTACTTCATGCTGAACCTTACCAGGGACGAAACAACGGATAATGTAAACTAACATTACAGTCGTGCGAATAGCTAATTAGAATTACATTACACGACGGTCGTGCAAATAGTCAACAGAAAAATTACATACACAATGGTCGTGTGAATAGCCAATAAAAAAGTAAGTACACGACAGTCGTGCAAATAGCTGATGAGAACTAATGTGCATATAAACACTACAATATGGAATAGCTATTTGCACGATGGTCGTGTGAATAGACTTTTCCCATTATGCTCACAACGGTCGTATATAAAGACCCTTGCCGGTAAATCTGCATACCTACTGCTCATCCCCTATCTTCTTCTTCTTCTTCCTATAGCCAACAAGCTTGGGGACATTTTGGGAAAGTGGGGTTTTAGAGTGGGGGAAGTAAAAATTTTTGGAGGCACCGAACTTTGAAGACGCTTCGCGAGGTAAATAATGATGAGCACTGCTTGAAACCTTAACAGATGTGTTGAGTACACTATATAGTATGTACGACTTCATATTTATATCGATATCATCCAAGCAGTAGTTATGCAGAAATACCAAACCAAAATAATAGCTACCTAGTAAAATATCATACAAATGTCTTTTGTAATGTGATGGATGTAATTCTGGATAAAGATTCGTTTCCTTAATCACTTGATATCTCCTTACCTTTGCAATGCACTGCAAATTCAACCACAGGAACTTGTTCAGATCACCTCAAACAGTTATGCCGCTGAATTACAGAAAAAAATATGAATCTTTTTTCCTTCTCTTCGAAAAGTAAAGTTTAGTTTGGTTTGAACCAGGTTCTGTTATTTGTCAATATAAGTTAAGGTATGGTTAATTTATGTTATGTTAGGTTAGGTTAATTTAGAAGCTATCAAATGTTTTCTATGGCTAAAAGTGGGGGAGTTGTTCGAGATGCAGACGCCATTTTATTTCGTAGCCACACACCGTTCTGATGAAGATGTAAGCATTTACCGAAAAAAATAGCTTTGTTAGCATAACCTTCCCACCTTCCCAGAGCTGCATTAAATAAGCCTAACCAAAACTACCCCAACCAAACCTAACTGAATGTAACGAAACCTAACTAAACATAACCAAGCCTAACGTAACCTAAAAAAAAAAATCGTATTTCTTTCTGTAATCCAGCGGTATAACTGTTTGAGGTGATCTGAACAAATTTCTGGGGTTAAATTTGCAGTGCATTATAAAGGTAAGGAGATATCGAGTGGTTAAGGAAACGAATTTTTACCTAATTCTGAAATAATGCCCGATTCTTACATTATGTAAGAATCGGGCATTATTTCAGAATTAGGTAAAAATTCGTACTATCTCTCCACATTTGCCAATTTCAACCCTTAACCTAACCTATCCTAACCTTACCTAACCCAACCTAACATTAACCAAACTTAAATTTCATCTAACATACCCTAACTTATCCAACTTTAAGAGACCCAGGTATTATTTTCCATCTTCACCAGAATGCTCTATAGAATTCATTGTTATATTTATGCACTACATTTCCGTCGCAAATTCTTAGTTTGTGAGATATTCAATATTTTCTGCGAGACCTTCTCTTCGAAAAGTAAAGTTTAGTTTGATTTGAACAAGGTTCTGTTATTTGTCAATGTAGGTTAAAGTTTAGTTAGGCTAGGTTATGCAATGTTAGGTTAATTTAGAAGATATTAAATGTTCTCTATGACCAAAAGTAAGGAGTTGGACGAGGTGCAGACGCCATTTTATTTCGTAAAGACACCATTATGGTGAAGATGTAAAATCGAGACCCATACCTCCTTAATAATCTTACAACCAGCTGAAAAAGACTAAAATCATGATGAAAATATAATGTCATTCTCACCAGCGATCCTCGGAGCCAGGCATGACACTAGATTGGTGAGTGTGCTTGAGCTTATAATACTCGCTGTTCTTCCCTACAACAAAGTGATCCTCTTTTTCATTGCACTTTCGTCTTCAGGAATGAATGTCAGGGAAGGATTTTCTTGCTTTTATACGTGTCATGAATTCGTCTTCGTCACGAGTTGTCATAATTTGATGATTTGATCTTGTATTTGGATTTGATCTTGATCAAGAACTTGATCTTGTTGTCAAGAGTGTTGCGAGTGTGGTGAAGCATGGAATATGGATGCGTGAATATAAAAGAATGGGGGGCCCGGTAGAAGTGGAATGTCACTCCCTTCTCACACTGTAGCGTTGATGGTAGTTGTTATGGTAGCGAGCTACAGACCGAGCGTAGAGTAGTACTAAAGATGTTAATAGTACTTAAAAGGCACTGAATTACTTTAGGGAGTAACAAAACTGAGGCATCACTCGACAACACATATATTTAAGTTTTAACACAATATGGTAATATAACACCGGACATAACTCTGGTAAGGGAGGGAAGCACTCCTCCTTACTCCTTTTAGGCACAGGCTAAGTCAGCCTCTTCTGCCTTAACACTTCACTACTAACGCTTCCTAACTTTAACACATCCTAACACTAAACATAACCAAGCAAACAAAAGGCACAGGGTAAGTTTCCTCTCCGTCAGAAAAACCCTCCAATCGAGGGTACTGCGTCTTGCAGATGGCAGCTAAGAAGTGAGCCTTCCTGACAATCCTGGCTAACTTATCGACTACCATACACGACGTGTCTCCTAGTTCTAAATCCTCAACTCTACAACTCTCGATCCCCCGAACTCTAATTAAACCAGAAAAAAAACGCTTGTTTGGTCCTGAAGGGTCAATAAAGTTACGCTCGTTACAGAAGAACTGATATGTTAGGTATGACTGACTAGGTATGACGCAACTGAAAGAGGAGGTGAACCGGCAGCTTGAACAGTATAGAATTAGAATGAATGGTAAAGGAAGAAGATTAGACACCCACTAAACGATGAACTGTATGAAAGTTGGATGTGTGAATGTGAGAGGTTGGTGCATCGGAAAGTTTGAGGACGCATGCAAGGAGCTGAATGAATGAAAACTGGATGTGGTCGGAGTGACTGAAACACACTTGAGGGATGAAGTTCGAATGAACAGTAGTGAGTATGTAATGATTGGAAAGGGACGGACAAATCAGGAAACACTGGGAGGAGGCGTAGCTTTCCTTCACAGGAAAGAAAGGAACTTTAAGGTTGATGAGATAGATGTAGGAAACAGTGCCATGAGTGGGGGTGTGTTAGCTGTAGGAGTAAAATACATAGGTCAGCAGGGTAGAAAGGAAAGGATGATAATGATTGTGGTGTACGGTACATGGCAGTTGAGGGTGAAAGAGCAAGAAGGGAGAAACAGCATGACTCATGCTGCATGAGGTATAAAATTTTAAAGAAGATTGTAATGTAATGCCCGAAATCTTTAAGTCTTGTACAGTCCCCCCCGATCCCTTAAATCAGTTCCTTATATTCGCTTAATTCATATTCATTTAGAATTAAAATCAAACTCTATATCTTAAAGTAGTTAATTTAACTAGTTTTCCCTTCATAAGTTTAATAAGACAAAAGTTGATGCAACATCTATAACTAACCCAAAGTCTTCGCGCCAAATTCAGCGAGTACAGTGATCAAAATTTCTCTCATGTAGTATTTGAAATCAAATTCATTAGCTTAAATAGTAACACTTTTTCTACACCAAAATTAATTCTGTATAAGTTAGTAATAATCTCATATCTCAATAATCAATAATTATAATAATCAAATGTAAGAAAATTCTTAATGAGTCACCCAAGAGACGCCACCCTGCTTCCCGGGATAGCGACATGACGCTAGTCAGCGTCCTTCTCCCCTACCACACAGGTCTGTGTTGAAGTGTTACATCAACATCTCTTAATATTTGCTAAATCCTTAGTCCTTCCGTGTTCTCATATATTCAATAATCTTCCCTTTGAATATGTCAAGTCATTTAAAGCCTTTTTAAGTCTGATTATTAATTAATAATAGCAATTTTTCCATCTTTATTATGTGGCGGCATCTCGGCTCAGACTGCATGGCCCCTTCCTCCCTTAGATATGTTTCATTGTTCATTATATATCCCTTTTACGTTAAGATTTATGTTATGTGCTAATAGATTATCCCTTTTGAGTTTTTTTGGAAGTGTATTGTTTAACTGAGTCATCGTCCTTCTCCCTTACCACACAGGTCCACCTCAGTGCCACATACACTCACACAAACACACACACACACACGCACACACACTCACATCTGTCCCCTTTTTGACGTGTTTCCCATTAGTGTATGATATTATTTGGAACAGTATTATATTATTTTTATCATATGTTTTGTTTAGGAACAAATTTGAAATCTGAAAGTGAGATTAAATTAGACAGTGTTAAGACCAGGAAAAGTTTGTGGTTTGAATTTATTTTGAGTGTTAATCGAAGTGAAATTAATGTGTGGAGTGCCAACAGTATTATTGAGGTCTTAGGTACCAAATAAACTGAACGTATCACTCAGGTTAGCAAAGTTTTGTGTAACATTATTGAGTTGTCTTTTTCTGTGCTCTTTGTTTTTATGGTTGTTGATCTAACAAATGATTAACTACATTATATGAAAAGTAAGTCTTACTCTTTTTGGCAAATAATAAGTATACAAAAATTTGGAGTGATTTAATTAGTGACATATGTCTCCCCCAGTGGTAACCAGAGTGACTCCTTGTGACTAAGATTTATTACTACCAAAATTACAACAACGACCAGTGGCCAACTTGCGAAAGGGTTCCTATTTCCCTCAAGGTGGTGGCAGAAAATACCGACCCGCTTAATAACATCATATATAAACCCCAGAGCATGACCAGGGAGGTGGTAATAAAAAGTAACAGGTAAATTAAACATAACAACAAATATTAATCATAATCATATCGTAACCCCCCCCGGCATGACAGTAAGAGAACATGCTGGAGAGAAAGTGATGGTGATGGGTGATATGAATGCACATTTAGGTATGCTAGGTGAGCCAGTGAATCGCAATGGTGAGATGCTTGCGGAGTTCATAGATGAGATGAATTTAGAAAACCTAAATGACACTTTAGCAGAGGGACGTGTGACTTGGAGTGCAAGAAACCAGGAGTCTGTGATAGATTTTGTGTTATTGAATGGGAAGATGCGTGAGTGTTACTCGGATGTGAATAGATGAAGATGGGATGATATTGATATTGTGTCGGATCACAATATGCTTATGGTGGAATGTATGGTGGTAGACAAGAATGAAGAGAAAAGGACGATGCAGAAGAAGAAATGGAGGCTGAAGGATGTAAACTGGGAGAATTTTCAGGTATGCTTGAGTGAAAGAATGTGGGGCACGGGGAGTTTAGATAGTGTAGATGAACTAAATGAGAGATTGACAGAAAGTGTGAGAAGTCCTGGGGCCAGTAAGATAGGGTTTGTTAGAATGACTGGAAGAAAGAGAATGTACAAGCCGTGGTGGAATGAAGATATTAGGTACGCGAGAAAGGAGCGTAAGATAAACAAACAGTGTAGGTTGTTAAAGAAAAGGAGACGTGAGAGTGAAGAGGCTGAGAGTGAATACCAGAGTGTATGGATAAGATATATAAAGCAGCAACGATTGACGAAGCGAAAGTGCAGTGTGAAAGGAGTGCTATTCAAGCCCTGATGGAAAAGGGAATGGAAGAAGAGTGTGAGTGGTATAGGTTCATGAGAGAGGAAAGCATGTCAGACAGTGAAAACGTCGAAAGCTTGAAAGAGTTTTGGGAAGACATAGGAGGTGTATGTGAGATATTGGAAGTGAGCAAAGGGTGCTTGACACTGGGAATGAAGGATGCGAATGAGTTGAATGAAAGGATCAGCAGGGAGATGGTTGAAAAATGTGTGAAAAGACAGAAGAATGGTAAGGCAGCAGGACCGGGTGATATCCCATATAATTTTATGAGAATGGTGGTGAGGTGGTGATTGATATGATAACTAAGTTATTTAACCAAGTGTGGGAAGAAGAGAGGGTGTCGAGAAAGTGGAATGAATGTAGAGTGACATTACTTCATAAGGAAGGATATAAGAGCAAGAATGAGTTGAAGAATTATAGGCCAATTGCTCTTGTGAACACAGTAGGCAAAATCTTATGTGCTGTGTTGAATGAGAGATTGTGTAAATGGATTGAGAGAGTAGGAGTACTGGGTGAAGAGCAGAAGATAATGCATTTGTTGTGAATGAAATGATTGAGATAAGCTGTATTTAGGTTTTCTAGATATAGAGAAAGCTTATAACAGGGTAAATAGAGAAATGCTTTGCAGAGTTTTAGAAAAAGTTGGGCTAAGTGAAAAAAAGTCAACATTGTCAGGAGTATGTATGTTGATACTAATGCTAGATACAGACTAGGGAATAGAGAAACAGATTAGGTGAAGAGTGAGAGAGGGGTTAGGCAAGGATGTATTCTGTCATTAATTTTATTTAGTAAGAACAAAGAATATAAGGAAGCTACTAAAGGCCCGGAGGCCTGCACTAGGTAGTTCCTGTTAATCCTATCCCCCCTTATTACCTACACCCACCTCTCATCCCCATCCATGAAGTCGTCAAGTCTTCTCTTAAAAATCCCTATTGTCTGTGCACTAACTACCTGCTGACTGAGTCTGTTCCAACCATCTACCACCCTATTTGTAAACCAATTTCTGCCTATTTCTTTATTAAATCTACATTTTTCTAGTTTGAATCCGTTATTTCTTGTTCTATCCTGACTACTGATCGCAAGAACTTTTCTTACATCCCCCTTATTAAAAACCCTTCACCCACTTAAATACTTAAATCAGATCTCTCCTTACTCTACGTCGCTCCAATGAGTGCAATTTCAAAAGCGTTAGTCTCCTTTCATAGCTAAAATTACGAATCCCTCGAATCCCTTCTATCATTTTGGTCATCCTTCTATGCACTGATGCTAACAAAATTATGTCCATTCTATAATACGGTGACCAAAACTGCACTGCATAGTCGAGGTGAGGTCTGACTAACGCTAAATACAACTTCAAAATAACCTCAGCACTTCTACTTTTAATACTTCTATGTACACAGAAGAACTAGCAGTCAGGTTAAGAAGAATGAATGCAGGAGTGAGGGTTGGGAGAGATAAGGTATGCATGCTGTTATATGCAGATGATGTAGTAGTCATGAGTGAGTCTGCAGAGGAGCTACAAAGCTTACTAGATGTGGTAGATGAGTATGAAAGATATTTTGGAGTGAATTTTAGCTGTAAAAAAAGCAAGGTAATATGATAGTGAATAGATCAGAAGATGAGAGGGATGCTAAATGGAGATTTGAAGTGAATGAGCTGCACCAAGTATGTGAGCATGAATACCTAGGGATATGGATGAGCCCAAATGTATGTGAATAAACAAAGAATTAAAAGATTAGTATGGTGAATCAGTAGGTTGGCCGACTAGGGAGTGCAGCAAGAATGAGAGCGAGTAAATATGATGTGTTGCGAGAGATATGGAAGAGTGTGGCTGGTCCGAGTGTTATGTATGGTATGGAAGTGATTGCATAGAATGAGAGTGAAATAGACAAGTTGGAAGTAGGGCAGAATAGAGTAGCAAGAATGGCACTCAATGCACCAAGGTATGCATGCATATGTAGAAGCTTTGAGAGGTGACATGGGATGGAGTACGTTTAGGGAGAGACATATAAAAGCAACCTTGAGATATAAAGTTAGGCTGGAACAAATGGAGAATACAAGAATAGCACGAAAGGTTTATTTGCGGAATGTAAGGAGCAGTAAGTGGGAGAAGAAATGTATGAATATGGTAGACAGGAGTGGCATGCTGGTTATGTGGGTGCATAGATTTTTTGAAGGGAGAGAAAGGGTGTATGAATGGAAAGTGATGAACAGAAGTAGAGAAGGGTTAGAGTGGGATGTGAGAAAGTGGAAAAGTGAGATAGACAAAACAGTGAAAGGTGCTAGAATGTGAGACGTATGACCGTGACAGAATGGAAATGATGCATGTGATTCTGACAGAAATGGGACGTGAAATGAATGAGGTGATTGAAAAAACTGGAAGGGAATGGATGGTGTTGGTGCTGGGACTGTGTGGGGAGACGAGTTAACGGATGATTGACGTGGTGAAAGAGTTTCTGGGGAAAATGTGGTATGCGAGATCTAGGAACTATGGCGTGTCATTAAAGTATGCATTTTTTTCTGTGTACTTTCCATTTCTTTTTCTTTTTACCCCTCACACGAGCTGCCGATACAAAAGCCTGACTTAGGGAAACTTCAAATCAAATCAAATCTTGATCTTGATCTTGATGTCACAGGAGGTCTGAGTTACCCCAAAACCAGGCTTTTGAATCGGCAGCACCTGTGAAAGAAAAACACACACACACACACACACACACACACAGCAGAAAAAAAAATACTCAGCAGAATTACTTCTTAAATCCAACATTCCACACTTTTTCAAGGAATTCTTTCACAGCCTCTATCATTCGTCCATTTGCCACACCATTCAGTCCCAACAACAGCACCATCCACTCACAACCAGTCCTTCCACCCACCACATTGATTTCATGTCTAATTCATTCAGAAACACTCTTATCATATCCGCACGTGCTCTCTCATACCTCTTGCATTCTAACATCAGATGCACCACAGTCTCATCCACACCACTGTCACACATCTCACACTCTTTCCTCCTATCCTCTGACCATCTATAGGTCCTATCATTCACTTCCACACACTGCGCTCTCACTCTGAACAGGTCACCACCTAGGCTACCATCATACCAAACTTCATGCTTTGGGACCTCTTTCTCCCTATACCACCTCAGAGTTTCCTTTCTATCCATCCTATTCTTCCACTCGCTAAGTCCATCCGCTTTCACTGCTCTATCTATCTCCCTTTTCCATTTTCTCTCATTCCACTCTGCCCCCTCTCTGTTTCTATATGTCATTCTCCATTCAACAACATTCTGTCTATCCTCAGAAGGTCTGTGCACCCTCCTAACTAACATACTATTCGTGTCTATCATTTTCCCACATTTGTTTCCCCATTTGCTATCTCCTAGAGTCCACAAGTATACCTTTCTTGCTAGTCTTGTTTCATTTATTCTCTCTAATCTCACTTTATATCTCAGTGTTGCTTTTATCTGCCTTTCCCTAAAAGTGCTCCACCCCATATCCCCTCTCAGACTACCACCTGTGACATCAAGATCAAGACCTGTTGTCTAAAAACTAAGATGTAAACATTGGCTCACGTGTGTATCGTTGGAGCGTGGAGCCCTAAGCAAGACCAAGACACTTGTAGCTCGTGGAAATATTACCATTGGGAAAGTGTATGGCTAGGACAGGCAAGAAGACTATCTAGGACGTAACTTAAGTGTGGTTTAAGGAAACAACTACCGAAATGAGGGCTCTAGATGGCAGGAACAACGTAAAGGTGTACAACTTGAGTGCTGGCAAGAGCCTACCTGAGGTGAGTCTACTAAACATGCTGTTGCTCTCATATGGTTGGTTGTTGGTTATTGGTTCTCGCCGGGTTTGGACATGCATCTCATATTTCCTACGATGTCGTGAAGAAAGCTAAAGATCAAGAAATAACAATAATCAAGCTTCTACCACATACAACAGACAGATTGCAGCCTTTGGATGTCTGTTGTTTTAGGCCACTAAAGGCCAAGTGGGATAAGCTTATTGCAAGTTACCAGCAGACACATCATGCTGCTCACATCAGCAGAGCAACATTTGTTAACCTGGTTGGTTCCATTTGGCTGGAAGTATTTACCGTGAAAAACATTTCATCCAGTTTCAGGAAGACTATAATTTACCCCAATGACAGAACTGTATACCCTAAAGATGTATTTGATCCCAAGCTGCTCGCCGTTTATCAACAGATGAAAAAAGTGAGTGAGGGCTAATTTCACAGTCGCTTCGTATTGTTCAGATCGTTACCAATGAGCAGCGATCTCCACCACCATCAGCAAATCCAATTTCACAGTCGTCTTTCGCGGTGTTGTTTGTTTGAAACCATACCAGAGATGGGAACCTTTGGTAACGCAGGCTTGGGAGCTGGGGGACCTCCCCAACGGAGCTTAACAAAGCAATTTTTTTAGCAAATAACACAAACTCTTATCCCCATATAGTTATATTACTTCCTGAAAAATATGTGAACAATTATTTAACAATACAACAACATGTTATAGGGGTCAACGAGGGAGAGAACAAAATAATTTTCGGAAAACAGTATCATCTTATTTTCAAGACAAAACTATATTATTCTGATAGATTTCGATGTATTTTGAATTAATATGATAACCGTTTTTCGGCAAAAGGATCAAACCAAAAATAAATCAAACCTAATCTAACCTAACGTCCTAACCGGGGGAGTCACCCGCTAGACCCCATAATCATTTAA
The DNA here is from genome assembly GCA_029783475.1 of Metacarcinus magister. Lineage (NCBI taxonomy): Eukaryota > Metazoa > Arthropoda > Malacostraca > Decapoda > Cancridae > Metacarcinus > Metacarcinus magister. The sequence continues at coordinate 22,247,267 of JAPQNM010000044.1, read as the reverse complement.
ATTTTAATATTACGGTTATTTCTTAATTTGCTTACCTAGTTCAACTATCTAAATACTCAGAAAGATGAAAGATTTACATGATGAAATAGATAAGGATGTCTGGAAGATGCTATTTACCGAAATACTGAGAAAAATAGTAGTTGAGTTGATTTATTAATGTGGCAGTTATATCAGCATCAGGAAACCAGTGCAGGCTGTGAACAACCTTCAAGGTAGTAAATAAGAATAAAATTCTTATAGCTTTTCCTGGTATTATTATTGGTCCTTTTAGTTCCATTTGTTATCAAAGACCTTTACATACCTATAAAGTAGAGGAGAATAGGTTAGGTTATAAAGTAGAGGAGAATAGGTTAGGTTATAAAGTAGAGGAAAATAGGTTAGGTTATAAAGTAGAGTAGAATAGGTTAGGTTATAAAGTAGAGGAGAATAGGTTAGGTTATAAAGTAGAGGAGAATAGGTTAGGTTGTAAAGTAGAGGAGAATAGGTTAGGTTATAAAGTAGAGGAGAATAGGTTAGGTTATAAAGTAGAGGAGAATAGGTTAGGTTATAAAGTAGAGGAGAATAGGTTAGGTTATAAAGTAGAGGAGAATAGGTTAGGTTAAGTTATGAATGTCTGTTTTGGGTTGAAATTTTAGCACAACTCAGATATGATATTATATATATTTCCCTAATTAAACTGGTACACTCAAGTAAAGTTAGGAAAGTAAAGAAACAAATGAATTATATGAAATAAATATGTTTATACTTAACCCTATTTCCATATTTCAAATTAATTAAATATATATAGCCTTTCTCTTAGATGTGCTTTTAATGAAGCATGACTAGTAAAACAAATATTTCCATGTTACAAAATAATATATATCTTCTTTCTCTTAACATATAAATATTAAATTTAATGCCTTCACAGTGTTCAAATATTTTTTATTATGATTTTGTCGCCTGTCTTCCGCTCAGCTGATGCAATAATTACATTTCCCGCTGCTCCGGCATACCAACATTGCAAAATCAGAGGTCTTCGTTTTGTTATGATCGTCATCAGGTTGGGGATTGCCGATACCACGAAAACAACAACTGTGAAATCGGATTGAGGTGTAGGTAATGATTCTTACCAGGTTGGTAAGGCTTGTGGTTAAGAACGTTACCAGACGACTGTGAAATCAGCCCTGAGCCTACAACATCCAGAGGCACTGCAATGACACCACAAAAACTGCCCATTGCTAAACCCAGTGTCACCTCCGAGCAGTTGCTGGCAGATAGCATTAGTCTAAAGTCAAGAAATCAAGGAGAAGCTCCACATCCTACACACCGTAAAATAGACTGCAGTGCTGCTGTGATTACAGACAAGGCATTTGCCGATGCCATAAAATAATCGAGAATGAAAGGAAAGAAAAGACAAGCACCTGAACCTGTGGAGGAGTTAGAAGAGTTAGACTCTGATGAAGTGGATGAGCTAGAAGAGATAGATATGATTAGTGAACCAGGTGGGAGTAAAGAAAAGTGTGATGACAATCTAAGCAGAATGAAAAATATGTACAAGAACATACAAAGTAACATTAAAGAAGATGAATATTATTGTGTAGATTATGGTGCTCAGTTTTATATAGGCAGAGTGTTGAGTGTACACAAGAAGAGTGTTTCAATGTAAGGAAATACCCTGATGGATATAAGTGGCCATCTCAAGATGACGTTGACAAAGTTGAAGTGCAGCACATATTCTTTGGTCCGGTTATTATTTCAGGTACTCTTCCTTTCTGCCTAGATGAAATGGTATTGAAGAGTGCATACAAGAATTTCCAATCATTTAAGAAGTGTTAAATAGCACAAATGCAGCTAAGTTTTTCACAATTAGTAGCTAGCTAATGATGTGTGACTGCTACTACCAGTACATTATGATTTAATATGTCTGTAAACTAGCTACCATATATTTTCAGTTTATAAAGTAATGCACACTTTCTGGGATGGCATTTGCTTAATTAGAAAAGCAAATATGTGAACAAATTAGTGATGGTCAAACTCACCCCTTGTGGTGGCCAAACTCACCCCAATTTTTTTTTTGCATCCTGCCCACATATTTCCATTATTTTTCTTTTTTGTATTGCAGGGAACACCATGATATTTACAGAAAATAAAGTCTCATTAGAGGTGAATTTTGTGTGCAAATCTGAGTCTCCTTTCTAGCATCGATATAGAATGAGAGTAAAGTTCAAATTTTGTAGTTAAACTCACCCCCATCGACCTATATGATGTTATTGTAAGGAAGTTATGGTGAGGTTAATACTAGTAATTAATGACAGGTTTTGTTCCCTCCCCCTTCTAGCAAGGACAGAGGATGAAACTCCTCTATCAGTTAGATTATGGTGAGACTGAGATTAGTAATGAAAGTAGGATACCACCAACTAGAAGGATGATCAAGGGACAAAATCCCAATGGAAGAATAAAAGAGGATTAGTACAAATTTAGAAAAAATATAATAGATTCTTAAATATTATTGATATTAACAAATTTTGTTTTCCAAATTTAAGTATTTTCACTTGCAAACTATTGAAAGGCAGTAATGATGTAAGCAAGGAGCATCCATGTATGTGAAATTTAATTGGATAATACTAGATCTGTTGATGCAGCAGCATGAGGTTAGCCCAAATTTTGTGTATATTATAGCATTAATAAAAAAGTAAACACTTCCACCCATGATTTTATTTTTTATGCTTTTTTGCTTTGTATATATGTATGGTATGAAAACACTTGTATTCACTCCAGGACTGAGGAAGGGAGTGTGTGGAATTCATTTATATTTCCAAATATTGATATTTTATATTGATTGATGTAGTTTATGAGCATATTTTTAATGGTTCAGAGGAATTCTGAAATTTTACCACATTATCTTAAGGACTTCCTTGATTACCTTCTGTTCCTTACATTTCAGTGGCTGACCGAAAGAAAGAGAAGGAGATTAGCAAACAAAGATGTTGGTAAGAAATTCATTGTTATTGATAGTATGAAATTGATGATGGTGATGATGATGAAATTGAAATTACCTGCATATATTCCTCTATGCTTCTCTCTCTCTCTCTCTCTCTCTCTCTCTCTCTCTCTCTCTCTCTCTCTCTCTTTCTCTCTTTCACTCACTGACTCACTCACTCACTCTCTCTCTCTCTCTCTCTCTCTCTCTCTCTCTCTCTCTCTCTCTCTCTCTCTCTCTCTCTCTCTCTCTCTCTCTCTCTCTCTCTCTCTTTTTATCTAAACATTCATGAATACATAGTGTACAGTTAACAGGAGAGTTTTTAAAAATCTTTAGTTAAAGTTGCCTGTTCTGTTGGGTCAACTATTTAAAAACTTTACTGCCTCTATGAGTGGAACTTATCACTTTCTTATACATAGCATATACATGTGGAAATACATATCATGGTGGGTGTAGGTGGAGCCACCTATGGGTGGCAACCTTCATCTGCTCTGTAGAAAAGCACCTCACATCCACATCAGTAGTAAGGGCGTTCCACCACACCACCGCTGCAGTGGAGAAGGCCCATTGATGGGTGCTGGAGCCTTGGGACCTCCAGTAGAGAATCGTTGCCCAGTACTGTTCATGTGCTGCACTCAGACCTCCTCCAGGTAGCCCTTAGGTCCATCAGGTGTGGCATGTGCTGTACCTGTGACTTGTGCAGCACGGTCAGAGCGGCAACCCTCCTGCGATGCTCCAAACTGTCCCACACTGGTTTGACCATATCCATCTGCTGTTCATGTTGTTGTTACTGATGCTGCTGTTGCTGTTGATTTTGTTGTGGGATGTGAGTGCTGCTGATAAGGCATTCTGCCCGCCTCTGTATCATGTCCAACAGGTTGAGGTGACAGTGGGCACTTGACATCCAGGTGAGAGGCACATACTCCATGACAGGCCTAACCTGGGCTTTGTATTGGGTGAGCAGGCTGTAAATGTTGAGGTGAGCAGCATCTCCTGTCTGTTCTACCTCACTGGCTGCACCAGCTCCTACTGCCTCTGATCAGCAATCTTGACACGGCAGGTCAGGGAGAAGTGGAAGTGGCTTTGACAGTAATCGCAGGCCTTCCTCGGGCACTGATCCCGAGTATGACCTTGTCGTTTGCACTGAGAATACCTGGTCTGCTGCTGCCTTGGGTTGGATGTATTTACCTAGTTTTAGTATACGGGGCCTGAGCTACACTCATGTGGTCCTGTCTTTCGTCGCCAATTATTGCAACTTTTTCATGTTCCTATACTCAATATATTTGGTCACGGGGTTATGGAACACTGTAAGTTTTCTACAATTTAATTATTGAAAAATTAACATAACTTCATCACTTGTTTGACTCGTCAATTGATTTCACAAATTCATCCTCATTGCTTCCACTTTTAACATAGTTACATCTGACACATAATTCTTTTCCCGTAGACCAACAACAACTTTTATATCATAATCAGTTTCCGTGGAGCTAATACATAAGTAATTTCACAATAATACACTTGCTACATAAAATAATATCCTTAACTTAACATCCTAGTTAGTTGCTATTAAGACTGCATCATCAGTAAGAGTTTTTTACTCATCGTTCAGGGCCTCCATCTGAGCTGAGAGCTCTTGTTCCTTCTCAAGATTTGGAAGTTACAAGTTGAAGTGAAGACAGGAGGCTGCTACATCGGTATAAATACACTCAAAATGACAGTTTCCAATATCTAAAAGGGGAATACCTTAATGAGGCTCCTGGGAGCAATTTGTTTACCGTCTCTGGGGATTACTTTAATGGGTTTTTAATTGTCCTTCCCAGGCCATCTGAAGGATTTAGTTATACAAAAGAAGCCGGTGAGTTTTAGCTATTTTTAGCTACATGCGGGAATGGTCGGTACCTTGCCTCCGTCTAATGGTTTATTTAATAGCTGTGTGATCTTGGGTCATGCTACCCTGAACACCTGGTGTCTGTAGGAATGCAGGTCACCCCGCTTCCACCTTCAACACCTGGTCAACCGGTGAACATCTGGTCACGACGTCTCCATATCTATATTTGTCCAGTTTTTCCTTCAGTTGATGTGCAGTCTTTGCCACTATCACCTCTTCCTTCAGTCCATTCCAAGTATCTATACTTCTTTGGGGAAAACTGTACTGTTTTGTATCGTTCAAGCAAATTCCTTTTTTGCAATTTTTTCTTGTGTCCCCTCAGATGTCTAGCCTCTCCTTTTCTTCTCAACATTAATTCTTTTCTATCTGTTTCCTCCAGGTTGTTCATGAATTTATATTTTGTGATTAAGTCACCTCTTTCTCTTTTTTCTTTAGTGATGTTAGATGCATTTTAAAAAATCTTTCCTCATGTGTTTTGACGTGACTGCTGCCTTGGCTTGAGCACTGCTTCTCCTGAGGTGAATGTCATTGAAGCTGGTTTCCTTTTTCTTTGTGGTTGCCGGCTGCTTTGTTGTTGAGGGCGGCGTTGCCTTTCAGCATCACTCTCCTCACTCAGACCAGAGGCACTGTTTTCCCCACGTGTATGGGGCACTTCCTGCTCCTGTTCTAATGTTAGCTTAGGTGAGGTTGGGGAAGAAAGGAAAGGGATGGGGAGGGTGAAGGAGAAGGGTTCGGTAGGAGAGATAAGGGAGAGGAGAGGGATGTAGAGGGAGAGAGAGGAGAGGAGTGGGGAGGGAGAGCTAGAGGAAGAGAAATAAGAGGGAGAGGGGCTGTACACGCAATTAACCTCCCCTGCTTTTCCTTGCTTGCGTGGCGAGAAGAGTGTCCACAACAGACAATGCCTCCACTAGCACTCGCCGCTTGTCTGCGAGGTCCTCTGTAACAGACCTGTAGTTACTCAGATGACTCTTTGTTGAGGCCAGGTCCGTCTGAGATTCTTTACAAGCTGCACCAGCTTTTCCTTCCATAGATCGTTGAAGTTGTCTTGTGGTTCCTCCTTGGCAGGATCCGTGGATGGTGGAGGGGCGCAGGGGTTGCCTGTAGATTCTGGATGAAGGGTGTCACAGGGTGGTTGATATCCAGCAAGCCTCGTAGCTGAGCAGTGTTACCACAACTGAACTCAGCTGCCTCGCCTAGACAATTCACGTGCAGACGTTAGGACAACCCTCTTTGGTGCACTGCTTAACTGCGTGTTGAGACTCTGTATGTCCACAGATTGCACACCAAGAGACAGGTCTGTATTTGCTAAAACTGCTGGGTCTCTTGATAGGGCACTCAAAACATTCGGATACTATGTCTGCTGTCGGGGTGAGGTAGAGGTGTGGCTATGAAGAGGTTTAGGACAGGGAAGGTTGGGCGGAGTGGTGGGTCAAGGTCTCTGCTGTGTGAGGCTTATACAGTTGGAGTGGAGTCAGGTCACACACTCACTGCTACACTTGGCTTTCACGCTCACACCACCACAATACCTTGCACTTTATCAACACAGGTTACACACTATTAACACACTATGTTGCACTGCATTACTTTTACTCTCCGCTAGTCGCTGGTGTGACTTAGATGTCTGAACGAGGTGTGTGGTGCTCAGGAAAACACAAAAACACGGAGAACCTTGACCAACGTCCGTCTCCTCCAAGGTATACTCTCTCTCTCTCTCTCTCTCTCTCTCTCTCTCTCTCTCTCTCTCTCTCTCTCTCTCTCTCTCTCTCTCTCTCTCATTTGTTTCTTGTTCCTTCCCCAGAGCTCCGACGCAGGATAGAACTAATCCAGGACTTTTCTATGCCTGATGTAAGTGGGTGTGTGCGTGTTTCCCCTGATGGACGATACATCTTGGCTACTGGGACCTACAAGCCACGAGTCAAATGTTATGAGGTGGCTGCTCTCTCTCTGAAGTTTGAAAGGTGTTTTGATTCTGAGGTCATCCAGTTTGAGATTCTCTCAGATGACTACAGTAAGGTTAGTATTGATTGACATATGTTTTTTTTAGTTTTTATGTGTTGTGCTCATCCATCATCAGTGATTCATGTTACATCTTTCTGTCTCTGTTCGGCTGCTTTTCTATTGGAGTTTCCTCAAGATGGTGGCCATAGCAGAGGACTCTCACTGGCTCTTGGCTCTAAATATCATCCATGCTTGCTCCATTACTTTCACTTCTCCTTCTTCCTCCTCTTCAAGTATTGTAAGGATTGTCCTCTTCCATCTCCACCATATACTCTTCTCCTGTATATTTTCCTTATCATCTTTCCAGGTGACCAAACCATCTCAGAGTGATGTATTTAATCACATTCTTTAGTTTACCATCTTCCTTTAGTTCATTCTTCCTTATTTACTTAATAGATATGCCAAACCTTCCTTGATCTTGAATTTTTCATGATGCATTATTGAGTTCAGATAGATGTTCCAGTTAATCATTCTGATATGTTTTTAGCTTAAAGTTATATTTTAACTCAAAAACTTTTCTTCTTAATCGTTACAGCATAATTGAAGCAAATTCAGATTTTGCAAAACCAAAATTACTTGATCAATTGTTAAAATATTAATTGATTCTAGAGCTTCCATAATAGTTTTCAACTCAGTGGTTAAAGGAGAAAGTGCCAACAACAAAATGTCTCCAAGTGATGTTTGATGATTTTGTTGGTCAGTCATCAGTATGGTGGAAGTGTAGTCTAGGATACACTTATGATCTTACTAAATAGAGGGGATTTATTTTATGTAGAAGCCTGTCTAAACTCGAAAGTCTTGCAAATCAAAACAATTGATAACGTAGATATTATATTTTTACAACTAAAAACACATTTACAGAAAATTATTATCAGACTCATTTATAGACCACCAGCACACAATATTACTAGTGGCGCGGGGGGAGGGGGCATACCAGCTCAAAGTCCTGAGTTCAAGTCCTGCAACGAGCTGGCTACTTTTCATTTAACACAGCAGTATCTTTTCATGGTCACATCTTTATGTAATTTAATTCATGGTCACATCTTTATGTAATTTTGAGAGCACTTTTCATGTACTTTGCTTAATATTGAATCTTGAAACACTTCCAAAATGCCTTCTACATTAAATAAATGTGAGAGATGCACTGACATGTTTGCCAGTTAGTACTTTAGAAAATCAGTGGTGTGTAGACTGTGCATACAGTTTGAAAAAGTTACTGATTATATCACCGAAATAAAGAAAGAACAGCTCGAGCTGAAAAAAGAAAGTTGTGACCTGAAAAAAAAATTAGATGCACTAAAAGAATTAATTGCTGCCAACATGGGAGTGACTCCACCATCAGTGGTGGAGTCACTCTTACCACACCAACACCAAGTCAGTCTGATGTTTCTCATGCTTTTTTACCTACAGATCAGTCGCCGAGTTACGCTGCTAACGTGAATCCCTGTTTCATAATTCCTTTATCCAAAATCCCTTCTGCCCAGATACTGCCCTCCTACTTCTGATCCCATTACTCCTATCCCTACCACTATCACAACTCGTTAATTTTCTTTCTTTCATTATTCAACGATGTCCATTCTCCACTGGAATGTGTGTGGTTTCCTCTCCCATAGAAATGACCTCTGCTATCTGCTCTCTATCTATGAACCTCAAGTTATATGTCTTCAAGAAACCATCTTGGTTCAACCACCCACACCAATCCCTAACTACCACTTCATCCATTCTCCTCATTCTATTGCTGCTACTTCTATTCTTATCCATCATAAGACACCATATACTTACCTCAACATTGAAACTACTATTCTTTGTACTGTGGTACGAATCTTCATTCAACGTTGGATTACCATTGTTTCTGTTTATTTCTCACCTTCCTATCCTATTGATTTTGATAACCTCCATGACCTAATCTCCCAACTTCCCTCCCCTTTGATGATAGTCAGCGACTTTAATTGTCGACATACACTTTGGGGAGATTCAGTAGTCCTACACAGTTTGATAAAAAAACTCAATTGTTTTCTTGTCTAGATTTATCCAAATTTACATATTTTTACACTGTACTATGTACCCAACCATGTATCATATATATGTACAACGTTGTACATGACTGGAACATAATTTCACTATCTTGGTTCATTATTTTTGAAAATGTTGTTTGAGTACACCACCTACAATAGTTACAATTCTGTATTCAGATCTCCAATATTTGACATGTTACTACTCAGATAATCAGATGTCATATTATAATTTCTCAATGAGATAGCTCATTTAATTTTCCTTGCATTTTAAATCACTGGTATTAAAGTCACCCACCTATTTACCCAGTTGTCACATTCATGAGTCTAGTTCAGCACTGCACTGAGGTACACCAAATACCAGGTTTGAGGTTATTATACTTGTGGTTAGTGATGGCTCCACATCCTGCAAAATGACCAAGGAAAGTACTGTACTTGCACTCAGACAGAATGATATAGAGCTTGAATCCAGTTGACAGTGATCAGTGTACCTCCAGGATAATTGTACGTTATGAACTCACATCAAAATTTTCCAATAGCATTTTGACTGTCTTTCACCTTGTCCTCCATCATTACCTTTTCCTCCAGCTTGTGTTCTTGCAAGAAGATCGCCATGTTGAGTTTCACAGCCAAGCAGGACGCTGGTTCAGGATGCGGATCCCTAAGTTTGGCCGTGACCTTGCCTACCACTACCCCTCCTGTGACCTGTACATAGCTGCATCTGGGTGAGACAAAAATTTACAGCTCATTTACAGAAAAAATATTTCTACCACACAAATGCAACAAAAGATCTAAAATCTTCATCACTAAATATTTTGTCAGGAATTACCATTTTGATTTGTGATCTCAATAATTTATGTGTTACTTTTTTTTCATTGAACCCTTTCTGATGAATACAAAGTGATATCCAAGAAAGTAAGATGAAGAGAAACATTAAGACTTAATGTAATATCTAAGATAAACTCACACAAACACATTGAAACATCTCACAATTATTACTGATGTCAGCGACATTAAAACTGTCTCCATGACCATGCTGTGGATGGTCTTTAAGTGGATTATCCTAACTGCTTCATCTTGTTTTGGTTCCTAATCTTAACTAATTTGCTCTACTTATGAACTACTTCATCCTAGTTCACAATATCTTATCCAAACCTTTCATGCTGCTCATTGCTTAAGTCTCTACAAACCAATACTTCCTTATCTGTCCAATCTTCCATAGATCTTCTTAATCTGGGACCTGCTTTTGACATTCAAATTTCTGTTGTCATTCTCTGCTCTCATTTTTTCTTTCACTGCACCAGTGATCCCCTTTTTCTTACAATGAACCTGCCTTTTAAAACTGTAATAATTAACAACAGCTGACTTGCTTTGTTTCTCACCAGGAGTGAAATATACCGCCTCAACCTGCATCAGGGACGTTTCCTCAATGTGCTGCAGACAGAGGCTGCCACTGGAGTGAATAAGTGTGCCTTCCACCCCGGCCACTACCTTTTTGTCTGTGGTACCGAGGATGGGCGAGTGGAAGCCTGGGATCCCCGTTCAAGGCACAGGGTTGGCACTCTGGATTGTGCTGCACACATGGCTGCAGAGAATGTACAGTGAGTGGGGTGAGGTTTTGTGTGTATTTACCTAATTGTAGTATACATGGCTTGAGCTGCACTTGTGTGGTCTGGTCTCTGTATCTATATTTGTCTAGTTTTTTCTTTCAGTTATTTTACATTATCATTACATTACATTACATTATCACCTCTTCCTTCAGTCCAATTTCAAGTATCCATGGTTCTCTGGGAAAAGCTGTACTTTATGTATCGTTCAAGCAAATTTCTTTTTCCAAATTTTTCTCGTGTCCCTTCAAATATCTTGCCTCTTTTCTTTTCATTATTAGATCTTTTCTACCTGTTTCCTTCAGATTGTTCATCAATTCATATATTGTAATTAAATCACTTCTCTTTCTTTTAGTGTTGTCAATTACATTTTTTTTAATCTTTCCTCATTTGTTAGGCCTTCCAAATCTGGCACCATCTTAGTTGCTATTCTCTGTATTCTTTCCAATTTCAACACATACTTTTCTTGTGTGGGAACCATATTACTTCTGCATATTCCATTTTTTGTCCGATCATTGTAGTTATGATTTTTCTCATTCTATCTTTATCTAGGAAGTGAAAAGCCATCCGTATATTTCTTAACATCTTGAATGTGTCACCAAATATTCTATCTATATGTTTCTCTGGTGCAAAGTTGTCCTGTATTACAACTAACAAATCTCTCTTTTTTTTTCTATTGATATAATATTTTGTCGTAAATTGTATGTCTACTAGGGTCTCATTGCACTCTTTTCCATTTCCAATACATAGCAATTTTTTGCATTAAATTCTATTTCCCATTCATATATCTTGGTTATGTCATTTTGTAACTCCTTGTAATCCTTTTCAAAGAAAAGTAGCCTGCCTGTGCCGGGACTCAAACTCAGGACTCTGAGCTCGTACGTTGGAGGATTGAAGATTTCCTGAAAGGAAGGGAAAGAAGAACAGTAGTAAAGGATGAAAAATCAGAATGGAGGGAAGTGAATAGTGAAGTTACACAGGGATCAGTTTTGGCACCAATAATGTTTTTAGTTTATGTAAATGACATGACAGAAGGAACAAGCAGTTACATAAGTCTGTTTGCAGATTATACAAAATTACTAAGGAAGATAAGAAATTTCAAGGATTGCGAGGAGCTGCAGAATGATATAAACAAGGATGGAGCAAGACATGGGAAATGGAATTTAATGCAAAAAAATGTCATGTTTTGGAAATGCGAAAGAGTGCACTGAGACCCTCATGGATGTATAAATAAGGACAAAATATCATGTCAATAGAAAAAGAAGAGAAAGATTTGGGAGTGGTAATACAGGACAACTTATCACCAGAGAAACATATAGATAGAATATTTGGTGACACATTCAGGATGCTAAGAAATATACGGATAGCTTTTTGCTTCCTAGATAAAGATATGATGAGAAAAATTATTACTTCAATGATTAAACCAAAACTGGAATATGCAGAAGTAATATGGTCTCCTCACAAGAAAAAACTATGTTGAAATTATAAAGAATACAGAGAATAGCAACTAAGATGGTGCCAGAATTGAAAGATCTCACACATGGGGAGAGATTAAAAGAAATGCAACTAAGCTCACTTGAAGAAAGAAGGGAAAGAGGAGACTTAATTACAACACATAAATTGATGAACAACCTGGAGGAAACAGATAGAAAAGATCTAATATCGAGAAGAAAAGGAGAGGCTGGAAATTTAAGGGGACGATAAAAAAAATTGGTATAAGGAATTTGCTTGAATGGCACAAAAAAGTACAGTTTTCCCCAAACAAGTATAGCTACTTGGAATGGACTAAAAGAAGAGGTGATAATGGCAAAGAATGTACATCAACTGAAGGAAAAACTGGACAAATGTAGATACAGAGACAGGACCACACGAGTGTAGCTCAGGCCCTGTATACTACAACTAGGTAAATACAACACAAACACATATGCTTACACTTGTCTTATCACAGTGCTTTTTCCTCTTCCACAGTACCTCTATGCATTCACTGACATTATTTCTATGCTCCTTCCTACATATCCTCCACCTTCTATCTCAAGTTGTCTCCATCCTCCCTCCTACAATACCTCTTCCCTCATCCCTCCAAAGCCTTGCCCTGTACTCCCATAGTACCTGCACTCTTTTTTCCACAGAGCTTCCATCTTTTCTTTCATAGTGTATCTCTACCTTTTTTCTCGTTCACAGGTTCAGTGACTTCAAGTCTGTGAAGCAGCTTGGGGTAACAGCTCTGGCTTACAGTGATGCACTCACCTTAGGCATTGGCACACAAACTGGACAGGTGTGTAGAAATTTTTTTTAGTGCACTATATACCGTATGTGTTTATATTATGTTATTTATTTGCATAAATAAGTCACTAATGTTTAATTAGTTTTATGTGTTGAAGACTTAAGGCTTGCGCAGTTGCAGGACCATAACCAATGATGTTTAACCGAGGTGCAAGATTGCCATAAGCATAGCTCCACTAGGGTATTAAGAAAATATACTACCAACCAGAGGTGCCCCTTGGAAAGGTGATACCTTAGCTCATCCCACCTTCACATGGTTGCACTATTAGAACACCTGTACTGTGGAACAAATGGGGAGAACCAAGCAAACATCAGCTCTTAGCATTTTAACCTGACAATCTGTGGCCCATGTCTCTCTGGTAAAGCATTGCATTAGCCTTGCCAGCTTCCAGTGGCCCCATAGTGGAGAGGACAAAATTGGCTATGGGCAGAGAAGGGCCTCCATCATGCCCCGGGAGGAAGAATGCATATTTGAAAGTGGGGTCGATTAATGTAAATGGTCTGAGTATGAAATAGGAGTGAATGAATCAATGAAGGTAAATTGTGGTGGTTAGATCTTGTGAACAAAAAAAAGTATATTTGTCTGGTACTAGCATGGTATGCCATTACCGAGTTTATTTGTACTACACTGACATAGTTGGGATTAATTTTGGATTCTATATATCATCATGTTACTGGCAGTCTCATTTCCCATTGACTTTAGCATAACTTCACAAGAATTGCTCATGATGCTAATGAAGGATGAATGGATATGTTTGTTTTATGTACTCAAAACAGTATCACATATATGGTAAATTTCAGGTTTTAATGTATGACATTCGCTCAAATCGGCCCCTTCTTGTCAAGGACCACAATGATGGCTATGCAATACGTGATCTTGAGTTTCACGAGTCATCTGGTATGGCAGTTTCGATGTCCTCAAAGATTGTCAAGATATGGGATAAAACAACGGTAAGAGTTTAATGGACAATCATGATTCTGTTGTGGTTATCTTTTTCCTTAATTTGATAAAGAGCATGTTAATGCAGGAAATGTAAAACTACTCTTGATTATAAGTACATCTGCTGTAGAGAAACACTAAATGTATTGTTTTCCATTACATTTAGATATGGGATGAACTACTGTCAGAGTTTTATAAATGGCAAGAGTAAAAATTTTCTTTAGTTGAAAGCAAGACAGTCACTTTCAAAATTTACTGCTGTCCTTTTAGTTTTGTCAAGCTTCACAAAGCTTAATGGACATGTACTGTTTATCTGTAGGTGAATTGCTCCCATAGGAGACAGAGAGGTTGGGAGGAAGGATATGGAAATTGAAGAAGGGGTAGGGGACAAAGTCATGGGGAAGGGAACATATAAAGGAAACAGTAAAGTGAGGGTAGTTGAAAATAGCCAAATTGAAGGCTGGATAGGCAGAGACAAATGGGTGGACAGACAAATGGATAGTCATATTCAATTTACTTGATCATTATAAAGGACACAGATATATAATGTATCTGGTCTTTCTGTTCTGCTGCATTCGATGTCAGATCTGTGTTTTACTCTCAAAGATAGCTCTTAAGGGAGGAGGTAGAAACTGAAGGAAAGATAGGGAAGGGTGGACAGATAGATGTAATGAGAAGGCTTGTAGAGAGGAAACAGGAGAATGATTGATGAAAAAGAAAAGGAATAGAGACAAGTTTTTAATTAACGGTCTGTCATTTTTTATTAATATAAGTAAATCATCTGATGTGTCTGTCAATCTGTCTGGCAGTCTATCTGTTCATATGTCTGTCTGCTTGTTTGTCTCTGCCTTGTCTAGTCTCCAGTTTGTCTGTCTTAACTGACCCCACTTTAATTTTCCTTTCTATGTTCATTTCTCCTTGCCTTTGTCCTCGTCCCTTCTTCCATTTCCATCTCCCTCCTCCCAGCTTCTCTGTCTCCCATGGGATTTATTCACTAATGGATAAACAGCTCATCTGGTCAATTCTTTTTGGAACATGACGGGACTAGAGGGACAATAACACATTTGGAAGTGATTGAATCATACTACATACCAGTTCAGCAAATTTTATATTCACCCTTTCACTAAACTTTGTAAGAGGCCATTGTTAGGATTTTTTTAAATTAACATTTTTTCAACATTCCTTACCTTTCATATTGTTAAATGTACATTGTGTACATAATGAACTTCAGGCAAAGCTTCTATAATGTGAGAGGTAAGTTTCCTTTACATATCTGCAAATGAGCCTTGTTTTTACAGGGGGAGCCTCACACCAGCATTGAATCAGGAGTGGATTACAATGACCTGTGTGTTGTGCCACAGTCTGGTATGCTCTTCTTGGCCACTGAAGACACCAAGATGCAAACTTACTTCCTGCCGGTATGCACGTGCTCTTTAGCACCTGATTCTTCTGTATTCTTCCTTTACTTGTTATACCCATTGAAAAAGCTGATTTTCTTGATATTCCTCAAGCATCTAGTCTTCCTTAGTTTCTTTCCATGACCTGTATTTCTCTGACCCTAGTGGAATGAGCATGTGACCTCTGCTGCTGTCCTGTTATCTAACACCAGCCCCATATCTTTCCTCAACTACTTACTAAAACTATGGTTACACAATGTTTGCTATCTTTATGCTCTTAACATTATACACAACTCTTGCCATAGACATTATTGATACACTTGTAGAGAGTGCGCTCCAGATGCTCGGGCTAATGATCATATACCTGAGCACACAGTGATCGTGAATCGAAAGTGGTAGTACAGTGGTCAACGTTCAGGCATGCGAACCTAGAATCCCGGGTTTGATCCCCTGATATCCGCTGGCCACTTTTCTATCTTTGGTATTATCGCCAAGTGGCCAAAGATTACCCAAATTGTTGCCATACTGTCCTCAGACAGGACTTACAATGTTATATGCATTTGAGGCTGTAGCAGCAGTAGCCTCTCTCGTTCTCAACATATTCAAGAGAGAACGTAAACATTCGAGGCACGCCAAATAACGAGCAGAGGCAGTCTAAACTAGCCTCCATAAAGCCTATTGGCGCCAACGGTTTGTGAAATAGAAAAAAAAGTAAAACAGATAGATCATATACGCAAATCATCGTATACCCAGGCATTGTATAATGAAGGAGTAGTGATTATTTATGTACAGGAAGTCTTTGCTATATGATAGTTCGGTTTATGTTAAATTCGCAGATACGATACTAGCCAATTAGTACCCTTTTTACAATTTACAACACTTGATTCGCAGTTATGATATTAAAAAAAGGCATCAAAATCGGAGTGGTGAGTTGGGCATGGCCAAATTGGCGTGGTGACGCATGCAGCGCCACCATGCTGCTACGCTACATGCGGCCAACTCCGACAACTAGTCATTCCCGCGCCACCATTACAAACACAGTGAAACCTTGTGCCAAACAGTCCACGATCTCGACGTTCTTCAAACATGCCAGCCCATCAACATCAGCTGGACCGTCCACTTCAACAGAGCAATCAACTTCAGGTTTTGAATCGCCCGCCTCACCCTCGACCTCCGCCTCACCGCCTACGTCGCCCGCATCAGCTGATCAGATGATTGCATAATTATATTCTTTTCTTTATTTTCTTTATTATTTACATTCAATTTGTTTATTTTTACACTAAGGTATGTCTTTATGTATGTTTCTGAACCTGAAGGAGTGACTTTGGCAATGTGCTGGAACGCATCCCTATCTAATACATGTAAAAATGGATTTGGTATATGCTATTTCGGTTTACGATAGGGTTTCAAGGAACTTATTGCTATCGTAAAATGAGTACTTCCTGTATATATAATGTACTATGGGGGATGTTAAGTGGTACTATAAATGGGTTTTGGAACGCATTCCTATTTATATCATTAGAATACAACTTGGGTATATGATATACAAATTACAAATGGGTTTCCAAGATTGTAACTCAATTGCAAATCGAGGGAGTTGTGAAGATGCATTACTGTTTTT
>JAPQNM010000044.1:22183062-22225562 GCA_029783475.1 Metacarcinus magister | reverse complement strand
TTTATCCAAAAGTCATAAATATTGTGCAAGAGAGAGATGGTTGGGTGGATAGTGTCTACCTGGACTTGAAGAAAGCGTTTGACAAGGTGCCACACCGGAGGCTACTGTGGAAGATAAAAAACGAGAGGGAAATGAGAACGGTGATTAGGAATAAAGGTTCTTCGTGGCTAAAGGTCACTAGTGGAGTACCTCAGGGGTCAGTGCTGGGACCTGTAATGTTTGGAATTTACGTAAACGACTTGGCTGATGGTATCGACAGTTACATTAATTTGTTTGCTGATGATGCAAAGTTAATGAGGAAAGTGGAGAATGTACAGGATTGTATGAAATTGCAAGAGGACCTTGATAAAATTGATGGATGGAGTAAAACATGGCAAATGGAGTTCAATTTGAATAAGTGTAAGGTCATGGAATTTGGGAGAAGTAAAAAGAGAGTGCACTGTGATTACAAAATGGATGGAGTTGGTCTGGAGAAGTCTAAGGAGGAAGTAGATCTAGGTGTGACAATTACGGAGGGCTTGATTCCAGACAGGCACATAAATAAAATTACCGGAGAAGTAACAAATCTGTTGAGGAGAATCAAAATGGCATTTTCGTATTTGGATGCTGACATGATGAAAAAGCTGATCAGTTCCATGATAAGACCAAGACTGGAGTATGCAGCGATAGTGTGGTCTCCTCACACGAAGAAGAATATTAGAAAATTGGAGAGGGTCCAAAGAGCGGCCACCAAGATGGTGCCGGAACTGAGGGATTTAACATATGAGGAAAGATTGAGGATACTGGAGCTTCCAACGCTTGAAAGTAGAAGAGAAAGGGGAGATTTGATAAGTGTTTATAAAATGGTGAATGGAATGGATGAAGTGGATGGCGACTTGTTGAACTTGGAAACGAGAACTACAAGGGGACATGGAAAGAAGTTGAAGAAGGAGCAGTGTGTAAGGGATATTAAGAAGTATAGTTTCCCTCACAGAGTTGTGGACACCTGGAATGCTTTGAATGAGGAAATTGTTAATGCCGTCAGTGTGCATAGTTTCAAAGCTAAGCTGGACAAAGCAAGATGTAGAGACGGGTCATGAGATTACTCCCCTCCCGTAAACCACAACTAGGTAAATACAACTAGGTAAAATACACACACACACACACACACACACACACACACACACACACACACACACACACACACACACACACACACACACACACACACAACACACACACACACAACACACACACACACACACACACACACACACATACCACACCACACACACACATACCACACCACACACACACATACCACACCACACACACACATACCACACCACACACACACATACCACACCGCACACACATACCACACACACACATACCACACCACACACACACACACACACACACACACACACACACACACACACACACACACACACACACACACACGACCCCAACCCGCTAGGTAGCACGAGTTTGTCCTTCCAACCTCCGTGCGTTGGTGAAGTCATTGGGTTATTTATCTGCTCCACTATTTTACACCTGTGTCCTTCCCTCCCTCTCCTCGACTTTTCCTCACAAGCCTGTCTACCTATCAGTACTAATATAAGGGAATAAAGTAAATAAATGTCATCAATACAGTACCGTGCTGAAGGGGTTAAAATGATTTTAATATGAATATTTTTGGGTCTGGAATGGATCGGGTGAGTTCCCATTATTTCCTATGGTATAAATTGCTTTAGGTTACGAGCATCCGTTCAGAATGAATTATGCTCGCTAACCAAGGCACCACTGTATATATATATATATATATATATATATATATATATATATATATATATATATATATATATATATATATTCTTATCACTTTCATTTACATAAATTCTGAATGGCACTGTTCCTAGAACTGAATCCTAAGGGACTCCACTAATGACTGATGCCCATTCAGAGACCGTCTCATTGATAACGACCATTTGTTTTCTATTGCTTAGACAGTTTTGAGTCCAGTTGTTCACACTACCTGTGATCCCAAGCTGCTTTATCTTGAAGATTTAACTTATTTTGCAGAACTTTATCAAATACCTTTTGAAAACAAAGGTACACAATATCTAGAGATGTTGTAAATCCCATTTACCTTCTAGGTAATTAGCTATTATGTCCTAAGTATGTATGCTTTCGAGCATTTTGCTTACTGCAGATATGAAGCTAATGGACCTGTAATTCCCTTGTTTATATATGTTGCCTTTCTTAAAGATGGGTGATGTTTGCTGCCTTCCAGTCAGTAGGGACTAAATCATGTCATAGGAATTTATTGCATAGAAATGGTAGGGTGTCAATTGTCTGGTTTCTTGTTTCACTAGATAGTGTGGGGTAGATGTTGTCTGGTCCTGGACTTTTATTTGTTTTCATATTGTTAACTGTATTTAGGATATCTTTGGTAGTTATTATGAAGTTTTGCACTGTTTGCTTGGAGCGTTACATTTTTTATTTGCAGTTTTGTTGATTAAGAACATGAAGCAATACCATTGCTCTCAATTTCTCTCCCTTTTTAATCTTTTGATTTCTGATACATGAGTTTGTACATTCAGTTTATGAGGAATACATTTTTTATACATATTTTCCTGGCCCTCTAAACTAAAAGAGCATTTATGTCTGCTATGAATTCACCATTTTTTGTTCACCTTGACAGGCACAGACATGCTTCGAGCAGTAATGCATGGGTACTACATAGATCTACGGCTCTACAACAAGGCCAAACTCATTGCCAATCCATTTGACTACAATGACTTCATGAAGCGCAAGGTGAAGCAGAAAATATCTGAGGAAAATCAGCGTGGAATCCAAACCAAGGTAATGAGAGATAGTCCCTTATATGTTCTTTAGTTGGTAAAGTTATGTATTGAAAATGTTCTCTGCAGATATTAACCTTGTTTCCACCCTTTCTAAACATTAATATATTTCCATGTTCTTTAAACTTAAAATGAAAATACAGTCAACTCTGAAATAGAACAGTAATAGGAGGATTGATTGATTGATTGATTGGTGACAATAGATCATGGTGCCGCAACATCGAGGTCATTTGGCACCGTACTAAAAACACTAAAAATTAAAAAGCTACTTAAATACTACATAAAAGGAAAAATAAATCTACAGGAGGTGGAGAAAGTCACTTTCCTGTAGGAATTTTAACACTTCATGTCCCGGGGAGAGTGCCTCCTCCCCCAGCACCAGAGAGAGAAACTCCCATCTCTGCCCCGACACTAGGCGAGGTACTGCTCTCGCAATTCCCTCAGACTGGGGCACTCGACCAGCAAGTGCCGCACAGTCAGGGGAACTAAGCAATCATCACAATAGGGCTCAACTCCCCGGGACATGAGGAAACCGTGGGTGAGGCGGGTATGGCCCGTCCGTAGACGGGCCAATGCTGTCTCACAGCAGCGGCCTCGGACGTGCGCATAAGACCAGGGGCTCACAGCCCTTGCGGTAATTGCACCCATCTTGGAGGTAGCTCTATTGGCATTCCATCTCTCTTGCCAAACTACAAGAATAGCATCTCGAATTGTGGGAAACAGGTCTCTGTGAGGGACGGGGCAGGTAGTGACTTAACGTGAGGCGCCAGTCTTAGCTAGCTCATCTGCCTTCTCGTTCCCTTTAACAGAGACATGGGCTGGTACCCAACAAAAAGTAATTCTGTTAGTAGTTCTGCTAGTACGAGCCAGTTGAAAATTTCTGAGACTATTGGATGTGCGTTATTAAAATCCTCAAGGGCTGACAAAGCTGCTCTGAAGTCTGAAAAAATAACAAAACCTCCAACATTCAAGGTAAAAAGAGATTTTATCGCTACTAAAATGGCCCACAGCTCTGCGGTAAAAATTGATGTACAGGGGGGTAGACTGCCGCACCGGGTAAAATCAGGGAAGACAGCTCCAAATCCGACGCCTGCATCGGATTTGGAGCCGTCAGTAAAAATGGGCGTGCAACCCTCATGTACGGAGGCATGATCGGTGAACAAAGTCCTCGCAGCATGCTCCGACATAGCACTCTTGTTAGCCGGCATGTAACGGCAATACGATACTGCCAGCCACTTCCACGGCGGGACAGGCAATAATCGTGGGACAGCTATGGCAGGGCGAGGAAGGGACAACTCTTCAATCACGCCACGAGCCCGAAAGCCAAAAGGCTTTGGGAAGTGCGGGTGCTGGGTGAAAGTGGCGTCCCGTGAAGTGTCCGTCACAGCACTGTAAGTGGGATCACCATAGAGACTTTGGCATCTGAACCACAAACGTACCATCTGAGTATGACGGTGAAGGTCGAGGGGTAACACTCCTGCATCTACGAGTAGACTGGGGATTGGGCAAGACCGAAAGGCGCCCGTCGCCAGTCTGATTCCACCGTGATGTACAGAGTCGAGAGTACGAAGGCGAGGGGATGTGGCTGAAGCGTAGACTTGGGAACCGTAATCTAACTTGGACAGAACGAAACAGTGATATAAACAGAGGAGAATGGTGCGGTCAGCTCCCCAAGACACATGGGAAAGAAAACGGAGCAGGGACATCCACCGCTGGCAAGCAGCTTTCAGGTCCCGCAGGTGTGGCAACCATGTAAGGCGTCTGTCAAATATTAAGCCCAAGAATCGAGTCGTTTCAACTACTGGCAGTCTCCTGCCATAGAGGTATAGGTCTGGATCCCTAAAATCACCTCTGCTTCGAGAGAAAAGCATAGCAACCGTCTTTGTGGGGGAAAAGTTAAAACCATGACTATCGGCCCAACGGGTGACCCGGCCAAGAGCCAACTGGATGTGTCGCTCGGCCACATCGAGACGAGAGGAAGCGTAGGAGAGGGAAAAGTCATCAGCGTATAGCGTGCATCGAAAGTCCCGGTGGATGCACTTGGTGATGCTATTGATGGCAACGCTGAATAGAGTGACACTGAGGACACTACCTTGTGGGACTCCTTCTTCTTGCTCAAAAGAGCTAGAGAGAGCAGTGCCCACCCTCACCCTAAAAGTACGGTCCTGTAAAAAAGACCGGAGGAACAGAGGGAGGTGACCCCTGAGTCCAACCGTATGGAGAGCTCGTAGAATGCCATACCTCCAGGTGGTGTCGTATGCCTTTTCAAGGTCGAAAAAGACGCTCACAACCCGCTGCCTGCAAGCAAAAGCTTGGCAGATAGTTTTTTCTAATCGCAGAAGAGCGTCTAAAGTAGAGGGAGGTCGACGAAAACCACACTGTACTGCCGAAAGATGGCCACCCTTCTCAAGGAACCAGACTAGACGAGTGTTAATCATCTTCTCCAAAACTTTAATCATGCAAACGGTAAGGGCAATGGGTCGATAGCTAAGGGGGAGTGAGGCGTCCTTTCCAGGCTTGGGGATTGGTATGACTATAGCAGACTTCCAGGAGGGTGGTACGTATCCGTCACTCGACATCCTATTAAATAATCCTAGGAGGAAGGACAGTGATCCAGAATTTAGGTGACGGATCATTGAGTATGTAATGTTATCTGCCCCTGGGGAAGAGAGTAAGGGACATTGTAGTTTTCACCCCCACGAGATAAAAAGTCTAGTTGGCGAGCCTCGTCTGCCTCAAACTGGCGACGCACTGCTGGAGATCTCGAGGCCCGGCTGGACACCAAAGAAAAAGTCTCAGCGAGTGTGTTGGCTACCGCCTGGCTGTTAGATACCTTATCCCCGTTGACATGGAGGACCGGAGGCGGGTCTGGAGAGAACTTTCCTGCTATCTTCCGCACGCGCTTGAATACCTGCGACATAGGTGTCTGCACGTTCAATGTGGAGACAAAAGATGCAAGGGACTTACGGCGAGCATCCTTGAGGACTCGGCGAGCCTTAGCTCTAGCCAGTCTGTATTGTCCCCGGAAAAATTTGGTTTTGTGTCGACGGTACCTACCAAAAGCTCGACGACGCTCTGTCACTGCCTGTCTACACTCATCAGACCACCAGGGGACCGGTCGGTGCTTGGTAAACCCTGTGGTCTGAGGGATGGAAAGCTCACCAGCTCGCTGGAGTATAGATGTAAAATACTCGACAGCGCTGTCTATGTCTAAAAACTCATCAACCTCGCAGTCAACTATAGCAAGTTGTTTAAAAAGTCCCCAGTCAGCGAGGTCTAGCCGCCAGCGGGGGACACGGGGTAAGGGGAGGACGTCGGGAGAAGACAGGAGTATAGGGTAGTGGTCACTCCCACAAAGATCTCCTGTGACGCTCCATGTGAAGTCAAGTAGGGTGTCGGGAGAACACAATGATAAATCTAGGGCCGAGGTGGTGTCTGTCTGGATGTGGTAGTGTGTATGGTCACCGGTGTTAAAAATACCTAGAGCTGGACTAGGGAAACGAAGTCCTCTCTGTCTACTGGAGAATTGGGAGGGAGGTATAAAGAGCAGACAGTGTAAGTTCTCCTGAGGTGGAGCTGGACAGCCACCAGCTGCAAGGGGGAGACAATATTAAAAGATGTAAAAGCAATGCCTCGTGAGTTGTCTAAAAAAATTGCTGTTCCACCATGATGGCCTTGCGCGCGATCATGAGGAGAGTAAAAGCCAGAGTAACCCCTGGGTGTAGGATGGGAGGACGAACCAATCATAGTCTCCTGCAGACAGACACAGACCGGCTGGTGTCTTCGCAGGAGTAGACTGAGCTCCTCCCAATTTCCTCTCAACTCACGAAGGTTCCACTGTAAAATATTAGAAATATTAAAATTAACGGTGCGTGGGGAGGCCCCTAGAGGAGACCCTCCCAACACCAGTATCCTTCTTGCTCTTACCCTGCCTAATGGCAGTGGCTAGAGCAGTGGAGGCAGTGGACAATCGCCTTGCAGTCTTTCCTAGCCCAGTGGCCAGTGAGGTGGCCACAGCAGTAGGAGCAGTGATGACGGCGCGAGCCGACAACGGGGTAGGAGCGACGGCCGGAGCCGACACCAAGGCGGGAGTAACGGCCGTAGCCGACACAGGGGCGGGAGTAACGGCCAGAGCCGTCACCGGGGCAGGAGTGTTGGTCGAAGTCAACACCGAGGTGGGAGTGACGGTCGGAGCCGACACCAGGGGGGGAGTGACGACCGGGGCCGACATCGGGGTGGTAGTGACGGCCGGAGCCGACACCAGGGTGGGAGTGACGGACGGAGCCGACACCGGGGTAGGAGTGACAGCCGGAGCCGACACCGGGGTAGAAGTGACGGCCGGAGCCGACACCAAGGCGGGAGTAACGGCCGTAGCCGACACAGGGGCGGGAGTAACGGCCAGAGCCGTCACCGGGGCAGGAGTGTTGGTCGAAGTCAACACCGAGGTGGGAGTGACGGTCGGAGCCGACACCAGGGGGGGAGTGACGACCGGGGCCGACATCGGGGTGGGAGTGACGGCCGGAGCCGACACCAGGGGGGGAGTGACGGACGGAGCCGACACCGGGGTAGGAGTGACAGCCGGAGCCGACACCGGGGTAGAAGTGACGGCCGGAGCCGACACTGGGGTGGGAGTGATGGCCGGAGCCGACACCTGGGTGGGAGTGACGGTCAGAGCCGACACCGGGGAGGAAGTGACGGCTGAAGCCGACACAGGGGTAGGAGTGACGGCCGGAGCCGACACTGGTGGGGGCCTTCGAGGCCCACCAGAGGGTATAGAGGATCGTGCCTCCTTAGGAAGGGGCACCTCCTCGAGGGAGTCCTCACTTCTGCTACGCTTATTGTGTGATGGCGTAGCAGTAGGGGCCTGAGTGAGTTCCTCTGACACCTCCATAGATGTAGAGGGCAGAGCAGCAGGAGCAACAGCATTTTTGTGGGAATCATTTTGTGGCTTAGCCACTTGGTGCACTGTAGCAGTCGTTTTGCGGAGTTGACGTCTATTTGGAAGAGAGGAAAGCATAGTTGCATAAGTCACTCCTGGACGTATATGCGTAGTAAGAACTCTACGCTTTGCCTCGGCAAAATCAATTTTCTCCGTGGTCCTGATGGAGAGTACTTCCCTCTCAAATCTGTAGCGGTCGCAGTCTTTTGAGTAAGCTGGGTGAGGTCCGTGGCAGTTAAAACAGGAGACAGGACCAAGGCAGGTCGTGCCATCGTGATCCGAGTAATAGGAGGAATACTTGATTCAGTATTGTCGATAATTCAGATTTTCTGATAGAAGTCTAATAAGGGAGGAAAAATAAGAACAAAACACGTTAACACTATAGAATTATTGCTGTAGCACCACATACTTATTGCTGAACATATGTATATGTTACTTGTCACCTTCATATGTTTTCTGCTCCACTATACTCTCCATACTCGGTACAAACCTATAATATCCTGGATATTCCAGACTGCAGCTTCTTAATGAATTCAAATTTCTGTGATACACTTAAATTGAGTAAATTTTCTTTTACAAATGCCAACAGCTCTTCAAAAATGTGTTTTTTAATTTTGACTGCACTTGAACACTCATTCATATATTGGAAAACTTCTGAAAATAGTTTATTGGTATAGGGTAGAATCATATATTAGCTGCTGTAATATTTCTGTATAGTGATTTGGCATTTCATGCCCATTATATTTCATATATTTATTGTGTCTTTATTAAGCATGACCTTAGCATATAATCTGTACTCAAGCTAATGCTTAACTTTAATATGAGTAAAATTAGGAAAATTTATTGTTACTCATGTCAACCAAAAAGATATATTGTAATTTATTACATTATTCTGGGGTAAAATCATATGAAGTACAAAATATTGTTATGTAAACATCAGTTACTTAGAGATGTAGGCCCACACGATAGCCTCTCCCTCTACATCACTTCATCCCACTGTACCATCAACCCAGAAACTGCCCAGCATCAACCGTGAGATGTTTGAGAGATTGTTGGATGACAAGCAAGAGAAGAACAAGAAGAAGGGCAAGATTGCTGAGACTTTACTCAAGGATGACCGCTTCAGCAACCTCTTTTCCAGTGCTGACTTCCAGATTGACAAGGACTCTATTGAATACCAGTAGGTTGCTAGTGGATAAATGAGTGTCAAGTCATTTTTGCATGGATACATACAGTAGTAGATGTAGGTGTAGCAAGACTTGCTGATAAAGTAACATAACTAATGGATGTTGGTAATATTTTTGAATGTGGTAGCCTAGTCCCTATGCCACCCCTGTATCATGATAAGAGTACACCTCATTAATGCCATAAAATGAAAAGCTGTCTGAATTACAAAGGTAGTGATGGAAAATTGTGTTCCCACATCTCATTATAATTTTCCCTATTGTACTTTTATATTCCACGTTTCTTCCAAACACACTTTTACATTACAATGTCTAATGCTTTTGCTTACCATTATGCAGGCTGATTAATCCAGTGCTCAGCAGAATGGACAAGAAGAAAAAGAAACAAAAACTTGAAGAGGAAGAGGAGGAACGTACTTTCCTGGAAGCTCGGGTATAATTAATTACATTAATACTTTACATGGATTACAGTAGGATTAAAATAATTTAGACTCTGGGTCTGCTAATATTAAATATGTAGCCACATAGTTATCGATAGCTCAGGGACTTGGGTGTCTGTACTTTTTTTTTATCTGTACTAAGAACTCATGTGTTTCAGGTTAATTACAGTGTCAAAGCTACAGCTGCTACTCATTTGTCGGCTTTACTGATGAGCTTTCCATTTCAGGGACACTTGGAGGTTGATGGGAGCTCAGACTCTGATTCCATCATGTCTGATTTTGGGGATGACAAACAAGAGGTAAGCAGATGCCTTGATTCTGTGCCCATATTTAACCTGTTTAAGTTGTCACAGATAAATTAGCAAGAAAATTGCAACATATACAGTGGATCCCCTGACATTGCACGGTCGTTTTAATGTAAAAATGCCTTAAGACACTGAAATTTTAATAAAAATCTAATCAGAATAATAAGCGAAAACTGGCATATCACACGAGCCACGCACGGAAGCTGCTGCTCACCTGTCCACCACCAGCGCCACTATCCATGACCTAAACGTTCAGTTTGGTGCGTAGCGGCACAACTGGTAGCCTGCAGTTACATATTTTCTTGTATTTCTGCCCTTCACCAAGCCCTCCACTAACCGTGGATCGTGAGGAGAAGACTGAGAAGAAGAAAAAGCATAGGCAGGCCGTCACAGTGGCAATGAAAAAGGAGATTATTGAGAAACACAAACAAGGTGCTACACCTACGTATTTGTGTAGCATGTATGGTAAACCAAAAGGTACAATATTTTCCATACTGAAAGACAAGGAAAAGTTCATGGAAGCAAAGTTTTCAATGGGCATCACCTGGTTCAGAGTGGTTGTGAACCCAGCGAATCAGCTGACTGGCTGCCTCCCTGCTTCCCTGATACGTTGCAGTGATGTTCTTATATTTTTGCCTCTCTTCAACCACTCCACTAGCCATAGATCTATATATTTGTTGTGTTATCTCCCATGTAGTGCAAATGTGCTCATTTATATGTATTTTTTTCAAAAATTGTGGAATTTTTTATATTATTTTCTGGTTCTCTGGAACCAATTAATTAATACGTTCTTCAGTCACCATAACGCACATATACCATAACGAACGCTACATTGGAACAAATTATTTCCATTATCGCGGATTCCACTGTATTAACAATAGCACTAGAATAACAGAAACTAAATGGGAACATGAGTGGCAATGCGGTGCATTTTACCGAGTTAACTTTCTTCTTTGACATGTTTTTATTTATCTTTTAATGAAAGCTTATAGTAATAGCAAAGTATATAACAATATGGTTATGGAAAAATGAACTGTAGGATTGCAAAATGGATAAAGATAATTACAGTAAGTAGAGGTTCACAATCTTTTATCCAAAATTCCGAAAACCTAAAATTTTTCCAGGATATCGTCTGCACATCAAAGCTCTCGATCAATCCAGGTCACAGTTGTATCTCAAAATGTTAAAAATCACGCACCTGTTGCGCATTCCTTGAGTGATGGAGAAATTGCTGAAATGGTGTTAGATAACAATAATCATGAGGATAGTAGTGATGAGGATGATGACATTGTGAACACAGGTGAAAAAATGCCCATAGATGATATGGTAAAACTATGTGATCAGTTAATTGGTGACATGGAACAACATACATTTATCAGTGTCCATGAGATTATGGCAGTTTATTCAATAAAAAAAAGACTTCTTAGACAGAAACCTGTTAATGAAACAGATGACTCTGGAGGAAGTCTTTAAAAAGGCTGTCTCTCGTAGTTCTGCTGAACTGAAGGGTCACCATAACAACAATTACGACATTGAGCTACCCTCTTCTTTAGGATCCTCAAACTAGTCGTTTTGTCTTTTTACTGCATATAAGTTTATTTTCATGTGTTTAGCTTAGTTTGAGCCAGTTTATGTTTAAAGTTTCACTTAATGTTTTATCTTTTTGTTTATTATCAATTCGGGGGATTCAAGAATCCACAAGCTAGGCCACCTAAGGCCATGTAGCCACACTAGGGTGACAAGAGAGCACTACCGCCCTCACTGAGTAACTGCCGGGATCAAAGCGCAAACTGGCGACCTTGCGGCCACGAGTCGAGCTCTCTACCACTGAGCCAGCCGGTCCCCTGTAATGTTTTATTTAAAAAACGTTAAAGTCTACGCTAAAAAATCTACGCTAAAAATATTTAATTCTGAAATCCGAAGAGTGTCTTGGTCCCAAAGTTTTTGGATAAGAGATTGTCAACCTGTATTTGAGTTTATCATACTAAGGGTTTAGAGTTTCATGATATTAGTATTGATATCAAAATTTTCCAATATTATTCAAATCTATCACCGAAATTTGTAAGTTTAGTGCCAACAATCATGGTAAACATTAGGCATGTTTGTGATGTTAGACCACTTCCATGAAAACATATTCATAGCATGAATACATGTTCATAACTCAAGTGAAAACCAGCATTACACTTGTTTATTTAATTTGCATGGGTCTTTTGTCACTTTATACACTATCTATTATGCACTGCTGTTTTCTTTTTTCTTTTTATCTTTGTGTATCAAAATATCTCTATGTATCTTTGTGTATATGAATGTCTTTTGAATATTATTTTATCATTTAGTTTTAGTTCTCAGTACTGTTAATGGGCTGAGACAAAAACTCATCAGAAAAAACTCGCTAGATTAAGACTAAGGAGAACAAAAACTTATTAGCAAAAGGTCAATATATATATATATATATATATATATATATATATATATATATATATATATATATATATATATATATATATATATATATAATGTTAGTGTGGCATCTCATCTCTGGACTCTTGGTAACAGTCTGGCCATGATGAGTTAAAAGTCCTTTAAATCTATGCTCCTACTCTGCCGTTGCCTATTGTGGTAATGATGAATCAGTCAGTTTTTGTATCTAACAGAGGGGATAGCATTGCAAGTTACCTAACACAATTTCTTTACTCAAGTAGGAATAGGGTATGCCTTGTGCAAAATAATGTGAATTTAATCCATTATCAATAGTTTTATGTTGTCATTCAAATGTAGTTTGTAGTGTTTTTTAATTAATTATCAAGAGTTAATAGTTGATTGAATGAAGAAAAAATAGGATATATAGATATTAATTCAATAAATCCCAATGCCTTATGTCAAGTCTTTATTTTAATATGCACACAGTGTTGGAGTTCAATACAGTCGTCCCCCCAAGGGTGCGAAATTCCAAGGGTGCGGACAGTACCGGTTTGGCACTTATGTTCAAAGGGTGCGAAAAAATTCAAAGCGTGCGCAAAATCACTAGCTGGCAGCAGCGGGATGAAGCAACACACACCCCGCCATTCTCCACCAGTCCTTGACGTGTTGTCAGCTAGCAGTCTCTCTCTCTCTCGCTCTCGCTCTTTCTCTTTCTCTTTCTCTTTCTCTCTCTTTCTCTCTCTCTCTCTCTCTCTCTCTCTCTCTCTCTCTCTCTCTCTCTCTCTCTCCCCCTCCCCCTCCCTCCCTCTCCCTCTCCACCATTCGTCTTTCTCTCCCTCCTTCTATCTCCTTTAAAGAACTCAACATCCTAAAGCTTCATATGTGGAATTCTTCCTCCTCCTCCTCCTCCTCCTCCTCCTCCTCCTCCTCCTCCTCCTCCTCCTCCTCTTCTTCTGCTGCTTCTTGTGACCTGTTATGGTTTGTATCGCCTTGTAGGTCCCATCTTCCTTGGTGTTACGGTTCCTCTATCCTTCCATAGACGTGAATAGTAAGAAAGTGCAACACAAACAGAGATTTTTACTGATTTTACTAGTCCTTTCTTTTCAATTACGCTAATTTTCTTTGCATTCTTTTCACGTCTGTATAAGACGGGAAATACGCAAAGAAATTCAGCTTTTGTCGGGCGGCCATGTTGTGATGACGTCATCTCTCTCTCTCTCTCTCTCTCTCTCTCTCTCTCTCTCTCTCTCTCTCTCTCTCTCTCTCTCTCTCTCTCTCTCTCTCTCTCTCTGTCTCTCTCTCAGATGTGGGATTCCTCCTCCTCCATCTTAGATACTGTAATGGCTTTCGCCAGTACAGTATCTATCTATTATCTATCATATTTAATCACATGTGTATATTCTTTCATTGTATCATGTATTTCGGGGGTTATTGGGCGAAAAAAGGGTAAGTCTTAAGAGTCGGACTACATTAGTGAATTTCCCATAGGTTATTAACTTCCAAGGGTGCGTTTTTCCAAGAGTGCGCAAGGGTTCGGACTACATTAAGCGCACCCGTGGGGGGCCGACTGTAAATGTCATTGTGGCAGTGTATAGGAAAACAAATGGACATTCATAATTTATAATTGGTAATTATAATTTGATCATATTACCAATATTATGATACATTTATTGCATTATAGTGTAAATGATAAGAATTTTAAAAGGCACACACAGACACACACACATACACACACACACACACACACACACACACACACACACACACACACATTGAAACATTACAAACCACCAGTAAATGCTTCTCAGTCGTTGCCATATAGGCCATCGGCAAGAAAAATTCAGAAAATTGTGACAATACTTATTCTAATTTACTGTACATTGACATGGTATTAACATATCTGCAGAATGGCTGAAGCAAGACTGCTTAGGGAAACATTTAGGCATGAAATATGTTCATTAAGAGACGTGGAACTCTTTTTTAGTGTAGCTAAAAAAAAAAGTGTAACAGTATGCAAGGAAGTGGATATGATAAAGGTATGGTGGGGGATGAATGAAGAAGTTATGCTTGGACAGATTATCCTTAGGTTATGTCTCTCATAGCTTCCCTTACAGAGATGAAGATAGTGACTGGAATGATGATGAGGAGTTTGTGCTGTCACTGCTGATCAGTGAAAATATTTGTATGATAATGATCATGCATTAAATGTATTTTCATTTGGCAGAAATATAGAGAAGACCTCGAACTGAAGCAGGAAGCAAAGGCAGAGAAAGGCAAATTAAAGGCAAGAAAGAAAAACACAGAGGAAACTAAAGCATCCTCTGGAAAGAAGGAAGAAAGTAAACTCCTAAGTTCCAAGACACAGGGAATCACCTTCAGATCAGCCAACTCTCTTACAGAACTGAAAGTCAACAGGAAAAAACTTGAGAAGTAAGTTATTATCACATGTTTGTTTATATATATATATATATATATATATATATATATATATATATATATATATATATATATATATATACAGTCGGCCCCCCAAGGGTGCGCACTCCAAGGGTGAGGACACAAGGGTTTGGCACTTATGTTCAAAGGGTGCGAAAAAATTCAAAGCATGCGCAAAATTACTAGCTGGCAGCAGCGGGATGAGGCAACACACATCCCACCATTCTCCACCAGTCCTTGATGTGCTGTCAGCTAGCACTCTCTCTCTCTCTCTCTCTCTCTCTCTCTCTCTCTCTCTCTCTCTCTCTCTCTCTCTCTCTCTCTCTCTCTCTCTCTCTCTCCCTCCTTCCATCTCCTTTAAAGAACTCAACATCCTAAAGCTCCTTATGTGGAATTCTTCTTCCTCCTCCTCCTTTTCTTCTTGTGACCTGTTATGGTTTGTATCGCTTCGTAGGGTCCCATCTTCCTTGGTGTTACAGTTCCTCTATCCTTCCATAGACGTGAATAGGAAGAAGGTGCAACACAAAGGGAGATTTTTACCGAT
This sequence comes from Metacarcinus magister, assembly GCA_029783475.1. Classification (NCBI taxonomy): domain Eukaryota; kingdom Metazoa; phylum Arthropoda; class Malacostraca; order Decapoda; family Cancridae; genus Metacarcinus; species Metacarcinus magister. The sequence continues at coordinate 22,210,447 of JAPQNM010000044.1, read as the reverse complement.
GTTACTAGTCCTTTCTTTTCAATTACGCTGATTTTCTTTGCATTCTTCCCACACCTATATAAGACGGGAAATACGCAAAGAAATTCAGCTTTTGTCAGGCGGCCATGTTGTGATGATGTCATCTCTCTCTCTCTCTCTCTCTCTCTCTCTCTCTCTCTCTCTCTCTCTCTCTCTCTCTCTCTCTCTCTCTCTCTCTTAGATGTGGGATTCTCCTCCTCCTCCTCCTCCATCCTAAATACTGTAATGGCTTCCTCCAGTACAGTATCTATCTATTATCAATCATATTTAATCATGTGTATATGTACTGTATATTTTTTCATTATATCATGTATTTTGGGGGTTATTGGGCGAAAAAAGGGTAAGTCTCAAGAGTCTCGGACTACATTAGTGAATTTCCCATAGGTTATTAACTTCCAAGGGTGCGCAAGGGGTCCGGACTACATTAAGCACACCCTTGAGGGGCCGACTGTATATATATATATAAACCGTATATTGCGGCTTATAAGTCGATCTGGCACATTAGTTGACTTCTATAATTTGACCCCAAAATGTTGTACTAAAGGTTTACCTTGCAGAAAAGTCGACCCCCTAAACTATTACTTAGCCTGGCCCAATATCGGCCTGAGTCACTAAGTACTGGTTGTAAATTAAGTTTTATCTACAGTAAAGAAAATAAAACAATTCAAACAGATTGAAAACACCACCGACTTCAAGCATTTCAACATAAACAAACAGTCAGTTTTTACTTTCTACTGTACTCACCTGTTTCACCACTATATCGGACGAATATTTACTTTTAAAACCCTAATGGTAAGTGTCCAACCACTTGGTAGAATAACATGTGTAAACACAACCCTTAGGCCAAGTTCAGTAGGCCAAGTTCAGTAGCAGTTTTCTGGTATCCTGATGTTACTGGTGCAAATATATTTAAAAGTTGCTATTTTATATCCACCCCATAAGTCGACCCCTAGTTTTGACCATAAAAAAATTACCTTAGAAACTCGACTTATAGGCCGCAATATATGGTAAGTGTGTGTTTGCATTGTGTGAAACTAAATTGAAATGGGAAGGTGAATATGAGTTTGGGTGTGTGAATGGAAGGATGTCAGCTGTGACCAAAGGGAAAGCAAGAGGAGTGACCTTAATGGTGAATCTGGCAGGAGACAGTAGTGTGTGGTGGAATGGAAGGAAGTGTCATCAAAGCTGATGTGGGTGAAAGTAAAGTATGTTAGAGAGTTGTGGGTGTTTGTGTCTGTACTATATGGTCCTGGTAGTGAGAGGGATGAAACAGGAAGGGAAGGACTGTTTGCAGTGTTGGAGCGAATGTAAGTATTGTGTTATTAGGAAATCTAGATGTTCGTGTTGGCAATGAGGTAGTTGAAGACGGCTGGAAGGCATTGGGCCTGTAGTAGACCTGGGAGAAATTAAAATGGAGAAAGAATAATAACTGTGTAGAAAGAAAGTTGGTGGTTAGTAACACCTTGTTAAAGAAGAATGATGAATACAAGTATACATGGATGAAATTAGACAATGGAAGGGTAGTAGATAGAGCAATGATGGACTATATAGTTGAAACGTACAGGCAAAACTCTTTAATCCGGCACTCCATGGTCCAGCAACTCTGATGGTCGGGCGCTTTTTTTAATCAGCCGCCATTACTTGGTTGAGCGGCTACGAGGGTGGTGCCACGTGTTGTTTACATTTTTCCGTAGCAGCTGACAACAACAGATTGTTTTGGTGATATGGAAAACAAGAGAAAGAGGAGACCATTTATATCAGTGTATAGAGCCTCAAAGGGTCTGGAAAAAATTGACAGACAAGATCTGTTTGTATGGGACGACAGAATTACAAGAGCACATGATAAGAAACTGAAAAGTACTACATGCAAGAGAGACAAAAAAAACACAGCTTCCCATATAGAAGCATAGAAGCCTGGAATAAACTTGATGCAGAAGTAATTAATGCAAGAAATATTCATGATTTCAAAAGCAAACTGGAAAATAGTAGATTGGGAGATGGGACAGTAGGAGCATAGCTCTTTTCTTGTATATATTACAACTTAAGTAAATTGAACTGGGTAAATACATTCTCTCTCTCTCTCTCTCTCTCTCTCTCTCTCTCTCTCTCTCTCTCTCTCTCTCTCTCTCTCTCTCTCTCTCTCTCTCTCTCATTTTTGTGTTGAGATCAATGGACTTTCTTTCCTTCTTAGCAGGTTGAGGAGTAGATAATGACAATTTCCTCTTGGTAGACATTTGAGGGGTATTTTTCAAGAAAAATAACAAAGACATGCTGTGCGTGCTGTACCGAGCTTGGTCTAATACTGAGCTTAGTGTGTGTGTCCCTCAGGCACCTTCAGTGTCTTCAACCATTGCAGAGTTGCGTTGTCAGTCCTGATGGTGAATTTGGCGCTATAGAGATATGGGTGGAAATGCTCCACACTTTTCACCACCGCCAACAGCTTTTTTCTGGCGACACAATAATTACGCTCAGGCTTGCTGAACTTAGCACTGTAATGGGCTACTACATATTACCTCCCATCCTTTACCTGTGACAGGACTGCCCTGTTGCTATCAGCAATAGCGTCTATACAGTTGGTAGAGACTGTTCGGGTCTGGATAGGGAAACTGGTGCCTCATCCCACTGGAAGCATGGTTACCTTCCTGGTGAGCTGATGAAGAGGGGCTGTTACACTAGCAAAGTTCTACACTAATTGCTAGTAGCTGGTAGTAGGTGCAGAATCCCAAGTAGCTGTCTACTTCAGACACTTTGATGGGCATGGGCCACTCCTGCACTGCTGGAGATGAGGTCTCACTCCATACTGGCCAACAATATGCCTCAGGAACAGCACCTCATGTTAAAAAAAGTGAGCACTCTTTTGGGCTGAGCATGAGGTTGGCCTTCCTCAGCCTTTGCAGAACCTATCTCAGCGGCTCTAGCTCCTCCCCAAAGGTGTATCCAAACACAATCACATCGTCAATGTATACTAGTGCCGTCTTTCACTGCAGGCCCTCAAGCACCCTCTCCATTAGTTGCTCGAAGCAGCCCAGAGCATTGCACAACCTGACCAAAGGAGAAAGCCGTCTTTGGCTTGTCCTTCTCCGTCATCTCCATCTGGTGGTATCCAAACTTGAGGTCAAGAGTGGAGAACCATCTAGCACCTCCCAGCACTTCAAGTGTGTTGTCAGTTCTGGGCAGTGGGTAGGAGTCCTTGACAGTCATGTCGTTCAATGGCCTGTAGTCCACACTGAAGTGATGGGTGCCGTTCTTCTTAACCAGAACTACAACTGACGACTACGGATGGGCTGTTGGACCGCTCCACTACCCCCTGAGCCACCAGCTTGTTGACAGCCTGCCGCATCTCATCACGCTTGTTTGGTACTTTTCTCCATGGAACGTGTTTGATGGATGAGCTGTTCCCAGTGTTGATTCTGTGCTGATCAACCCAGATCACTGGCTGAACACATCAGCATACTGCATCAGGATACAATGCATCCTGTCTGCCTGCTCTTCAGTCAAATGAACTGCACACCTCTGCACCAAGTCTTGCAAATGCAAGACTCCTTGGCTGCCCCACTTGGCACTTCGCCTCCTACCAAGTGCCCAACTTGGCACTAGCTGGTATATGGCGGGTCTCATCAGAGAAATTAGCCACCAATACCGTGACTAACTCTTCCCATCTCTCACAAAGCTCCACCCCACTGCCAGGCCATTTGTCAGTCACTGGTCGTCCCTGGGTTCCACCATTCTGTCTGCTCCTTGCATCTTCCTCGTCAGCCTATACTGGACTCTGGTTTCAGTCAAGGGAGCGAGATGTACCTGCTCGGCAGCGACCACCTCCACGCAGGTGTCTTTATGAAGCAAGGGTACCTCTTCTCCATGCACCCTTAGTGACTTCCTTCTAAGGTCAACACACACCTCGCTCCATTTCAAGTAGTCAAAGCCCAGCAGGCATGGCTCCTCCATATCGGCGACGTACACCAGTAGCTGCCCACGCTGATACGAGCCCTCCCTGGCCCCTTGAGTTACACACAGTGCCCTTTGACTGTACAAAGTTGCTGTGGTGCGACTGGAAGGCCCTCTGAAGCTACTACAGTCGCTTGCACAAACGTCTTCTCTGCTCCTGTGTCGATCACCATTCAACATGGTTTCTTGTCCTCGGTCCTGTCCACCTGGACTGTCATGGCTAGTGTGGTGACAGCTTAGGCTGCTCGGGGTCTTGGGAGTGTTGGCTGGTATTCGACCCTTCCACCTAGCCCACTCGTTTCCCACCTGCACGACAGCCATAGGTGATGGGCAGGCACTGGGAAAGTGACCATCCTGGCCACAGTTCTAACAACATGGTTTGAAGGTGCACAAACCCAGCTGATTAAGGGAATGTGTCCTTCGCCCCCTCGTACATCGACTGCACCTATGCCTTCTCCCCAAATCTCCAGTAGGTCCCGCTGAACCTGTTGGAACTCAACCTCCCTGAAGTCGACAGTTTCTCCACTTGGGTCCTTCTGGCTTGGGATGTGCCTGCTTGACATAAAGTTATAACCCCAAGTCCTGCAAGGCATCCATGAAGTGGTCACGGATCAGCACGACCACCATCTCCTTTGAATCCACTGGACATGCCTGCCTCACCAGCGATTCCAAATCCTAACCAAACTGAGGTAGCTGCTCACCCTGTCCCTGCACCCTGATCTTCAAATGAGCACGGTACACTTCCGCCTGGTGCTGGTGGCCAAACTTTCATTGTAAAGCCTTCATCATACTAGAGTAGGGGACATGCTGCGTGGGAGTTACATACATGATTAGACCAAAACTTGAAATATGCAAAGTAATATGTTCTCCTCACAAGAAAAAACAAACGTTGGAATTGGAGAGAATAGCAACTAAGATGGTGTCAGATTTGGAAGACCTAACATGTGAGGAAAGATTAAAAGAAAAGCATCTAGCAACACTAAAAAAAAGAAGAGAAAAAGGAGACTTGATTACAATATATAATTTGATGAATAATCTAAAGGAAATAAATAGAAAAAATCTAATAATGAAAGAAAAGGAGGCTAGATATTTGAGGGTACAAAAAAATAACTTGCAAAAAGGAATTTGCTTGAGATATACAAAAAAAGTACAACTTATCCAGAGAAGTATAGATACTTGTAATGGACTGAAGGAAAAGGTGATAATGGCATAGACAAATATAGATACGGAGACAGGACCACACAAATATAACTTAGGCCTTAACTAGGTAAATACACATACACAAAAAAAAGGATATACCCACAACATCTAAAGGAAAAGCTGGACAAATATGGATACAAAGACAAAACTATACGAGTGTAACTGACCCTGTAACCTACAACTAGGTAAATACAACTAATAACTAAACACACACACACATGTATTATTATCTATCAATCTGATACCTGTTCAAAAGAACTCCCCATAGTTGGCAACAGCAGAAGAGTTTCTATTTATTCCTGTCCTTGCATGTTGCAATAATCTTAATTTCCTGTCTCCCTTCCTCTCGGCTCTCGGACAGATTACCTATGGACACAACCTACGGACATTTCACGAAAGGATATTTGACTGAACAGACATTTCACTGACAGACTTTTCACCAAACAGACATTTGACCAAACAGATATATATCCAAGCTGACATATGGCTGAACTGGTATTCAGCTGAGATGTAAACAACCGAATAGACAACTGTTTTTAGTTTCTTGGCTACACAATTAATTTCTTGGTACAATAGGGGACTCCAACATACCGCCGCCAATCCAAATTGCCAACTCAAGATCCCCTAATTTCTCACAGAATTTAACGAAAGTGTGAACACGCTCCGTCCAAGGACAAGTACGATAACATTCCAGCAACGTAAACAAAGGTTATTTTTGTAGGAATAGCCCAAGATTAGCCTCTACTAACATCTATGCGGCCCATAAGACATCGACAATGGACATGAGCAATGTTTACATCAATGTTTACAGTTTACTGCACCACCATAGTCTTTCGTCTGGCAGTGTGGTGGCCTCAATACAAAATGTATTATTTATCTGATATTGTAAAATACAAGCATTTGTAACTGCTGCAATATTTCTTGTATCATATAGTAGTAACCCACAAAGAAGGCAACCAGCTTTCTTTTTCCACATATCATGCTGGTATATTACTGTAATTGGGCTTTAAGCAAAACACAAATAAATTCAATATTAAAAAAAAAATGCATCAATATACAGATGAAATCTAGTTAAAATGTGTTAAGAAATCACCAACCAATATGATAAAGAACATAGCAAAGTATGACAGTGTGTTGAATAGAAGTATAACACCATAGAAGTGTGCGTATTTTTGAGGCTCGTTCACCCTCCGAGCGAAAATTGGGGGATTTCCAGTTGGCAATTTGGGTTTGCGGCAAGATGTTGGATTCGCCTATTATTCCATCATGCACTCCGTATTATACTTCCAGTATAATACTTTCCTCCCTTAAGGGTACAGCTCTTTCTCTCATCTCATCTTCCATACTTCTATGTTTGTACAGGACATATTTAAATTCAGTGTCTTATGATATCAAAACCAGTTATAACAGAAAAAGAAGTTTCGTGTAAGGTGTTAAATTGGTACTTGGACAAATTTCTGGATAAGTTCAGAACTAATTACCTTTTTCCTCATAGGACCAGTGCCCCAACTTTCATGAAATTAAGTTTTGCACATGTTTTGGAAAACCAATGAAGTGCTAAACTTGGTGCACCTCTGTAATTAGATATAAATGTATATGGTCACACCATTACATTATTAGTTAAAGTTAATTTGTGATGGAAACTGGTATGTTTACAGTAATGCATATTTGTTCAAGCTCAGTTGAACTTCCAGTAGTTAGGGTAAAGCTGAGGCTATTCAAATTTGTATTAACATCACTTCACCTTGAATAGGTTTGTAAAGCAATTGCATTACTCCTTTTTTTTTTGTGTGAATCCAAGAAAGATAAGGTTTGGAGTCTGCAGTGAGTGTGTTATTTCAATTCCTTACTTACATGATAATGCTCTGTTTCTCAGGATGCCCTTGAGCGAGCGTCTTGGTATGGAGGATGGGCCTGGAGAGAGCATTAAACAGCATTCATTTGGCAGTCGAGAGATGAACTATGTGGTGAAGAAGGCACCTAAATTTGAAAGGATGCGGCAGCAGCAGAAGGAGCACCAGGAGGAACGGAGGAAAATACGCCGATCTACAGACAAGCTCAAGGGAAAGTTTCGTGTGAAGGATCCATTGATGTGATAGAGAATAATTGTGTTTATAAGTACTTGAGTTATATGTTTCTTTGTTTACATCACAGTATTTTGATCTCTAGGGCATATGATGAAAATGGTGAGTAAGCATGGAGGTAAAAAAGGTTAATGAGAGCGCTACCCTTCTCACCAAGAGCTGCCGTGATCCCCAATCAAACTCACAACTGCTGAACACTGTACCATAGAGCCACCCAGCTCCCAATGTCTCTTTTAAAGTCCTAGGAAATGTGGTGATAGTATTTTTGCAGCCATACCCACAAGGAAAATAAAAGGATTAAAGCATGCAAGGACAGTGAAATGAATGGAGACTATTCTGTCATGGGCTTCCCTTGGGGTGTCAAATATAGATGTAAATAGAGTGTCATGTGAAGAGAATTTGAACAGTGGACATATAGAGAGAAAGCATATGGTTACATAATAAAAAAAGTGCTGTTTCTGGAAAAGTATTTGGTTGGTTGCAGTTTGTTGTACATGTAAAGCAGTGTTTTGTAATAGTTTATACAGTTGGAAAAAAAAAGGATAAGACCATATGTTGAAGTGTTACAGAATAATTGGCTAAAAGAGACCACTAAGTATAAGAGAAAATACAGTAGAAGAGTATGTGGAAGAAATGTTGAAATAAGATAATGTGACTTCAGACAGCAAGAGTTGCAGTTGTATCACTGCTACATTCTTAGTCCCTTGAGGGAATGAGGCAGAAATAAATCAAAAATTTTGTAGACAGATCTTCATCATTAAGTGTTTTCAGCTACTATTATAGTTTTGTATTGACCACTGTAACACAAGTAGATGTTCACAATTCTCCTTACAATTTGTATGCATTTTGCTGTTTTTCTTCACTAGAATAGTAAGAACTTTACAACCAACATAGAATATTTTTTATATTCAGATAATGAAATACTGTAGTGACCCACTTTAATGAATAATTGGATTTAGGACCTCATTCTTTATATAATTTCTTCATCATAACGTCTAATAACTCCTTGGTCAACAATCTAAAAAGTTGTCTGCCTCTGACATGAAATTAGTTTTTTATGTATTTTTATGTCCTGATTTCAAATATTATTAAACATGCTTATTGGCTATTGTCTTAAAGATACATGACATATTTTAAAGTTATATTGTTATTACATACTATATGTATCATTATGTTTTAATCCTTAATCGATGTCCACTCTGCACCTTTTGGCTTGTCGCTTATAGGCAGTTGAGGGAACATCTTGTGCCACTGTCTAGCAATAGTCTGCAAGCATTGTCGTATTCCAATTGCCCTGGTACCACTTCTCCAGGGATGAAATGTCTTGGTGAAACCTTTCATCCTGTTCACCATTAACTGCTTCACATTTCGCTGGAAAGAAGTCTAAATGTGAAGCCAAAAAAGTGGATCTTGAGTGAAATATTACATCTCATGTTTTCATACGCCTTGATGAGGTTTTCAACTAATTCTTTGTAGTTTCCTTCCTTCTGCTTTCCAAGCAGCTTTCTCCTCGCCATGCAAAGCTGATTCAAATTCACCATCTCTGAGAAGTTCACGAATCTGAGGACTGATAAATACACCTTCTCTTTTCTTGGCTTCATTCAATGTGTGAAATTTTGATGTGAGATACTTGAAACTCTGATCTATTTTGTTCAGTGCTTTAACAAAGTGTAGTTAGAATGTATGAAAAAATAACCTTTGATTCCCACCTTTGATGAAGAAAGTTCCAGAAGAGCGGCAGGGTAGGCCTCGGAGCTGCCACCTTGGTCGCCAAGTTCACAGCAGCCAACTCCCCCACAGACCAACCAAACCCAGACACTCTCACACCAGCAGAAACGACGTCTCCAAACAGCTCGAAAACTTCTCCACGCCGCACTCGGCCCACAGCAAAAACCACAAAACCTCCACAGAAATCACGAACAACCCTCTCACAACAACGACGACACAGCTACTCCCATCTAAGTCCTGACTACCCATTCTCACTTCCCCCCAAACAGTGTTGCCAAGTCAATAATTACACTACATAATATTTACACCACACAAAGTTCTTCATGAGGCCTAATTTTATGTATAGGAATGGTAGCAAAACTTTGTCTGATTCAACAAGAGGTGGAGGCTGAACATTTTTCTTCCCAGGCTCCAATGATGGACGAAGTGGCCAGTCTCTCCTGATGTAGTGGGAATTTCTTGTCTGACTATCCCATTTACATAAAAAACAACATTACTTAGTGTATCTTTCCAGCAAGTCCATCACAAGAGGTAAGGTAAAATGGGGTGACATACTGAAGCTGTGCATAGTTGCGGGCGCTCATCTCCTGTCACATCGGCCTTTTTGAGCCTGTGGTGGAAATTAATCAGTTACCCCGGGACACAGGGCCACTGTGACATCCGAGTTTCCACAGTTTATCCTCCCTAGGTTTCCCTAGATACCCATTTATCCACCAAACCATTTGGGAGGATGAACAGCTGGGTGAGCTGTGAGCTGCTCTCGTCCGAGATTGAACTTGGGCCAGCGGATTTGTAGTCAGACGGGCTAACCATTGCACAACTGTGGCGCTCACAAGAGCAACAACCTTTGAATCACCACAGATCTGCTACTGATGTTCCTCATAGTTTATGCACCGTAACAACTGCTTTATATTGTCATAGGTTTCTTCCATATGGGCTGCATGACCCATTGAAATTGGTGGTTTACTATTCCCATTATGCAGCAAAACACCTTTGAGGCTCGTTTTGGATATATCTATGAAGAGCCTCCAGTCACAGGGATCGTATTTGATGTTGAGTGTTGCCATTAGTCTATTAATATTGTTGCAGGCCACTATTGATTGATTGATTGGTGACAATAGATCATGGTGCCGCAACATCGAGGTCATTTGGCACCGTACTAAAAACACTAAAAATTAAAAAGCTACTTAAATACTACATAAAAAGAAAAATAAATCTACAGGAGGTGGAGAAAGTCACTTTCCTGTAGGAATTTTAACACTTCATGTCCCAGGGAGAGTGCCTCCTCCCCCAGCACCAAAGAGAGAGAGAAACTTCCATCTCTGCCCCGACACTGGGCGAGGTACTGCTCTCGCAATTCCCTCAGACTGGGGCACTCGACCAGCAAGTGCCGCACAGTCAGGGGAACTAAGCAATCATCACAATAGGGCTCAACTCCCCGGGACATGAGGAAACCGTGGGTGAGGCGGGTATGGCCTGTCCGTAGACGGGCCAATGCTGTCTCACGGCAGCGGCCTCAGACGTGTGCATAAGACCAGGGGCTCACAGCCCTTGCGGTAATTGCACCCATCTTGGAGGTAGCTCTATTGGCATTCCATCTCTCTTGCCAAACTACACGAATAGCAGCTCGAATTGTGGGAAACAGGTCTCTGTGAGGGACGGGGCAGGTAGTGACTTGACGTGAGGCGCCAGTCTTAGCTAGCTCATCTGCCTTCTCGTTCCCTTTAACAGAGACATGGGCTGGTACCCAACAAAAAGAAATTCTGTGCCCACGACGGGCTGCTAGTACGAGCCAGTTGAAAATTTCTGAGACTATTGGATGTACGTTATTAAAATCCTCAAGGGCTGACAAAGCTGCTCTGGAGTCGGAAAAAATAACAAAACCTCCAACATTCAAGGTAAAAAGAGATTTTATCGCTACTAAAATGGCCCACAGCTCTGCGGTAAAAATTGATGTACAGGGGGGTAGACTGCCGCACCGGGTAAAATCAGGGAAGACCGCTCCAAATCCGACGCCTGCATCGGATTTGGAGCCGTCAGTAAAAATGGGCGTGCAACCCTCATGTACGGAGGCATGATCGGTGAACAAAGTCCTCGCAGCATGCTCCGACATAGCACTCTTGTTAGCCGGCATGTAACGGCAATACGATACTGCCAGCCACTTCCACGGCGGGACAGGCAATAATCGTGGGACAGCTATGGCAGGGCGAGGAAGGGACAACTCTTCAATTACGCCACGAGCCCGAAAGCCAAAAGGCTTTGGGAAGTGCGGGTGTTGGGTGAAAGTGGCGTCCCGTGAAGTGTCCGTCACAGCACTGTAAGTGGGATCACCATAGAGACTTTGGCATCTGAACCACAAACGTGCCATCTGAGTCTGACGGTGAAGGTCGAGGGGTAACACTCCTGCATCTACGAGTAGACTGGGGATTGGGCAAGACCGAAAGGCGCCCGTCGCCAGTCTGATTCCACCGTGATGTACAGAGTCGAGAGTACGAAGGCGAGGGGATGTGGCTGAAGCGTAGACTTGGGAACCGTAATCTAACTTGGACAGAACGAAACAGTGATATAAACGGAGGAGAATGGTGCGGTCAGCTCCCCAAGACACATGGGAAAGAAAACGGAGCAGGGACATCCGCCGCTGGCAAGCAGCTTTCAGGTCCCGCAGGTGTGGCAACCATGTAAGGCGTCTGTCAAATATTAAGCCCAAGAATCGAGTGGTTTCAACTACTGGCAGTCTCCTGCCATAGAGGTATAGGTTTGGATCCCTAAAATCACCTCTGCTTCGAGAGAAAAGCATAGTAACCGTCTTTGTGGGGGAAAAGTTAAAACCATGACTATCGGCCCAACGGGTGACCCAGCCAAGAGCCAACTGGATGTGTCGCTCGGCCACATCGAGACGAGAGGAAGCGTAGGAGAGGGAAAAGTCATCAGCGTATAGCGTACATCGAAAGTCCCGGTGGACGCACTCGGTGATGCTATTGATGGCAACGCTGAATAGAGTGACACTGAGGACACTACCTTGTGGGACTCCTTCTTCTTGCTCAAAAGAGCTAGAAAGAGCAGTGCCCACCCTCACCCTAAAAGTACGCTCCTGTAAAAAAGACCGGAGGAACAGAGGGAGGTGACCCCTGAGTCCAACCGTATGGAGAGCTCGTAGAATGCCATACCTCCAGGTGGTGTATGCCTTTTCAAGGTCGAAAAAGACGCTCACAACCCGCTGCCTGCAAGCAAAACCTTGGCAGATAGTTTTTTCTAATCGCAGAAGAGCGTCTAAAGTAGAGCGAGATCGACGAAAACCACACTGTACTGCCGAAAGATGGCCACCCTTCTCAAGGAACCAGACTAGATGAGTGTTAATCATCTTCTCCAAAACTTTAATCATGCAAACGGTAAGGGTCGATAGCTAAGGGGGAGTGAGGCGTCCTTTCCAGGCTTGGGGATTGGTATGACTATAGCAGACTTCCAGGAGGGTGGTACGTATCCGTCACTCCACATCCTATTAAATAATCCTAGGAGGAAGGACAGTGATCCAGAATTTAGGTGACGGATCATTGATTATGTAATGTTATCTGCCCCTGGGGAAGAGTCCTTACACGAAGATAAAGCTGAACGCATTTCCGGTGGAGAGTAAGGGACATTGTAGTTTTCACCCCCACGAGATGAAAAGTCTAGTTGGCGAGCCTCGTCTGCCTCAAACTGGCGACGCACTGCTGGAGATCTCGAGGCCCGGCTGGACACCAAAGAAAAAGTCTCAGCGAGTGTGTTGGCTACCGCCTGGCTGTTAGATACCTTATCCCCGTTGACATGGAGGACCGGAGGCGGGCCTGGAGAGAACTTTCCTGCTATCTTCCGCACGCGCTTGAATACCTGCGACATAGGTGTCTGCACGTTCAATGTGGAGACAAAAGATGCAAGGGACTTACGGCGAGCATCCTTGAGGACTCGGCGAGCCTTAGCTCTAGCCAGTCTGTATTGTCCCCGGAAAAATTCGGTTTTGTGTCGACGGTACCTACCAAAAGCTCGACGACGCTCTGTCACTGCCTGTCTACACTCATCAGACCACCAGGGGACCGGTCGGCGCTTGGTAAACCCTGTGGTCTGAGGGATGGAAAGCTCACCAGCTCGCTGGAGTATAGATGTAAAATACTCGACAGCGCTGTCTATGACTAAAAACTCATCAACCTCGCAGTCAACTATGGCAAGTTGTTTAAAAAGTCCCCAGTCAGCGCGGTCTAGCCGCCAGCGGGGGACACGGGGTAAGGGGAGGACGTCGGGAGAAGACAGGAGTATAGGGTAGTGGTCACTCCCACAAAGATCTCCTATGACGCTCCATGTGAAGTCAAGTAGGGTGTCGGGAGAACACAATGATAAATCTAGGGCCGAGGTGGTGTCTGTCTGGATGTGGTAGTGTGTATGGTCACCGGTGTTAAAAATACCTAGATCTAAGGCTTCAACCACAGTGGCAATCATTGCTCCCCTGGGGTTGATAAGTATATCTCCCCACAGGGTGTGCCGACCATTAAAATCTCCTAAAACAATAAACGGGGAAGGCAATTGCTGGACTAGGGAAACGAAGTCCTCTCTGTCTACTGGAGAATTGGGAGGGAGGTATAAAGAGCAGACAGTGTAAGTTCTCCTGAGGTGGAGCTGGACAGCCACCAGCTGCAGGGGGGAGACAATATTAAAAGATGTAAAGGCAATGCCTCGTGAGTTATCTAAAAAAATTGCTGTTCCACCATGATGGCCTTGCGCGCGATCATGAGGAGAGTAAAAGCCAGAGTAACCCCTGGGTGTAGGATGGGAGGACGAACCAATCATAGTCTCCTGCAGACAGACACAGACCGGCTGGTGTCTTCGCAGGAGTAGACTGAGCTCCTCCCAATTTCCTCTCAACCCACAAAGGTTCCACTGTAAAATATTAAAAATATTAAAATTAACGGTGCGTGGGGAGGCCCCTAGAGGAGACCCTCCCAACACCAGTATCCTTCTTGCTCTTACCCTGCCTAATGGCAGTGGCTAGAGCAGTGGAGGCAGTGGACAATCGCCTTGCAGTCTTTCCTAGCCCAGTGGCCAGTGAGGTGGCCACAGCAGCAGGAGCAGTGATGACGGCGTGAGCCGAGAACGGGGTAGGAGTGACGGCCGGAGCCGACACCAAGGCGGGAGTAACGGCCGTAGCCGACACAGGGGCGGGAGTAACGGCCAGAGCCGTCACCGGGGTGGGAGTGACGGCCGGAGCCGACACCAAGGCAGGAGTAACGGCCAGAGCCGTCACCGGGGCAGGAGTGTTGGTCGAAGTCAACACCGAGGTGGGAGTGACGGTCGGAACCGACACCAGGGGGGGAGTGACAACCGGGGCCGACAGCGGGGTGGGAGTGACGGCCGGAGCCGACACAGGGGTGGGAGTGACGGCCGGAGCCGACACCGGGGTGGGAGTGACGGCCGGAGCCGACACCGGGGTAGAAGTGACGGCCGGAGCCGACACCGGGGTGGGAGTGACGGCCGGAGCCGACACCTGGGTGGGAGTGACGGTCAGAGCCGACACTGGGGAGGAAGTGACGGCCGAAGCCGACACAGGGGTAGGAGTGACGGCCGGAGCCGACACTGGTGGGGGCCTTCGAGGCCCACCAGAGGGTATAGAGGATCGTGCCTCCTTAGGAAGGGGCACCTCCTCGAGGGAGTCCTCACTTCTGCTACGCTTATTGTGTGATGGCGTAGCAGTAGGGGCCTGAGTGAGTTCCTCTGACATCTCCATAGATGTAGAGGGCAGAGCAGCAGGAGCAACAGCATTTTTGTGGGAATCATTTTGTGGCTTAGCCACTTGGTGCACTGTAGCAGTCGTATTGCGGAGTTGACGTCTATTTGGAAGAGAGGAAAGCATAGTTGCATAAGTCACTCCTGGACGTATATGTGTAGTAAGAACTCTACGCTTTGCCTCGGCAAAATCAATTTTCTCCGTGGTCCTGATGGAGAGTACTTCCCTCTCAAATCTGTAGCGGTCGCAGTCTTTTGAGTAAGCTGGGTGAGGTCCGTGGCAGTTAAAACAAGAGACAGGACCAGTGCAGGTCGTGCCATCGTGATCCGTTGTACCACAGGACGGGCACACCGCTGGTAGGCCATCTTGTAACCTACGGCAGGAACGACTGACATGTCCGAATGCCTGACAGTGATAGCATCGCCTAGGGGACGGTATGTATGCTTTTACTGGGAGGCGGAGCCACGCCAGTTTGACAACTTCAGGCAGTTTGAGTCGGTCGAAAGTGAGAAAGAGGGTAGGGGTGGGAACAAGAACTCCATCAACTTTCTTTTGTAGACGATCAACTCCTACAACACCCTGATCACTCAGTTCGTGTAGAAGCTTTTCGTTTGAGTAGCGCATGACGTCACGAGAAAAGATGACCCCCTTACACTGGTTGAGGGTAGCGTGTGGAGTACACGCCACCTGCGTTCCAGGGACAGAGGAGATCGCTCTGAGGCGAGCACTCTCTTCCGGGGTACGACACCTCCACTAGGAGACTACCATCCCTTTGGGAGGAGACCTTAGGCTCGCGTCCACAAACTTTAATGAGTGCTCGATGTACGTCAAATATGTCTAGATGCATGACAGACACACCATCAAGAGACTTGATGACAAGGAATTGTTCGTAATATGCCGGCTCGAAAGTACCTGGTAGAGTCTGAATGAGAGGGCCTGAAAAGCCCTTCTGTGCGTTAACGCGTCTTTGTTTTCTAGGTTTATAATTAAAAAATTCTCGGTTCGAATCTGTAGAATTCGAAGCGGAGGGGACAGTGGTCCCAGTTGCACCACCCGTGGCCCGGAAAGGCTCAAGCGTGGCGATAAGGGAAGATCGAGAAGAAGAAGCCGGGGACGAGCGGACGTCAGGGAGCGAGCTTGGTCGCGAAAGTGGTGGTGAAGATGCCATAAAATATTAAGAAAACATTCGCTTCCCCACCCCCCCACCCACCACGGAGCCCAACAAGGGAGGGATGTATGTTGAGGCACAACGGCTCCCAACAGCCCTAGGGGTAGTGGGGGAAGTATACGCAGCCACTGCCTGGAGTGAGGTGGCAGCCGCGGGACCGTTGCGGTGCCCACCAGACAGCAGCCGCTTGACCCTAGCCAACGCATGACCAGCCGATTGATCCAGCGGGGCCACACTGGACCACCTGTCTTACCCCAACTCCCCCACCAAAGAAGTGTGTTGTCCATCGCAGGGAACTACCTCCTGCCCTGCGGTGGACTCAACTCCCAGATGAGGGAGCGCGGGGAGTATACAGGACGCCACGCACGGCAAACACGCTGGGAGGCTTAGTCCTGCCCTAGATGTAGACGGGTAAGGACGAGCAACATCACCGGTAGGCCTCCTCTACCAGTGATGAAGGGGGAGTGCTTGGTCCACGAGGCCGACGGACACCAACCCTACAGAGACAGACAGGGCCTCGCAGGAGGGGGCGCCGCCGACCACGCTTCAAGCCCCGCCACCACATCAAGGTGACTCTCCACGGCGGGGTGCAGGCCACTAGATCAACTTCTATTACGAAGAACTCTTTGAACTGCTGCTGACTGTCACAACATTTTGAAATTTTTACATCAGCTGCAAAGCAATTCCACTGCTGTAGACAAGAGCCTAACAGCTCTGCCATATTCTTGGGTAGCTGTAAATCCCTGATAAGGTCATGGAGTTCCTCTTGAGTTATGAAATATGATTAAGAGGATTGCACTTAATTTAAATTGAGTGTGGGGAGAGACGTGCAGGTACGCACATTTTGTGAAATTGCAACTCTGGTTTCAGAAGCATTTTGACTGTTGACCACTGATAACATACATGTATTTAGGGGTAATTCGTTCCAGGCCCATTGCCAATTCATAATTTTTCACAAAAACTGTCTTAACCCAAAAACTGCAGTGACCTTAATTTGCTCTTGTCAGCAGATGCAGCTATGTTGGCAAAAATATAGTTCTTAAGGTGGGTGTCCATTTGTAGCATTGCACTGTTGCGTGTGAAAATGTATTACAACAATAAACAACAGAACTGATTGGGCATTTGTTGGTTTTTTGCTCTTACATTAAAAGGATGATACTGCCTTAGTGTCGCCACACACACACACACTCTCACACAATTTACAGTGTACTATTCTAGGTATTTTCCCGCCAGATCTAGCGATTTTCGACTGTGATCTGGCTATCAAATTTGCCATCTAACAGCTAGCAGTAAATCTGGAGGGTGTAGAGCCGCCCATCTAGCGATTTTCTAGCGGTTTCGTTTTACAGAGATGATGGAACTTAAGGTTCTATGACATTTTGCAAACGAATACATTTCAGTCATAAAAAAAATGATGTTTTATCGTGGTATGAAATAAGTTGAATGAGTGGTATGGACAGTCCCTCGTTGCTACCAACCTGCCCGAACTTTACACGTACCGTTCCTGTATGGCTTCTAAGACCATGACGCAACTCAGTCGTCCGTCCCCAGCAAGTGATCAGTCTTTATTTTTGGCTTTTTTCTTGACCATCAACTTTGTTGAGCAACAATTTACATTACTAATTACTCATCATGTCTGAACCACAGTACACTCAGAAGTTTAGAAAAGAATGGTTAGATGATGTTGAGCTAAGAGAATGGATTACTGAAAAAAAAAGTAAGGCAGTGGTGAAAGTGTGCCAATTTGCAAATTTAGCCAGTGCTCTCTGAACTCAAAGTTGAGTGATCTGAAAGCTCATGTTCGTACAAAGAAACACAAAACCAATGCTAAAGATTTATCTTTAGCTAGACAGCCAGTGCCTGCAAAGAAAATAGCAGAGGAAGGATGGCGTTGTTCATCGTAGAACATACTCCTGTAAACACTTGTGATCATTTAAGTGTCCTCTGTAAAAATTGTTTTCCAGACAGTAAAGTAACACCACAAATTCAGATCAAGAGATCAAAGTGTAGTGGAATAATTATGAATGTTCGGTGCCCTCATTTATGGAAAATATTACCAATGGTGTTGGAAACGACCACTGCGGCCTGCTGCTAGATGAATCTACTGACATAAGTGACACAAAATATCTTGGAATTGCTATAATTTACTTTGACAGTTTGAAAAAAATTATGTCAACCTTCTTAAGCTTAACAATGTTAGAGGAGTGTAATAGTGATGGCATTGTGAGTGCATTGAAAGAAACAATACATTCAGTACGACTGGATCTTCAAAAGTTAAGAAGAATAGAAACTGATAATGTTAGTGTAATGATTGGTATTATAACAGTGTTTAAGAGAAGTTGAAGGCTCAAGTTCCAAGTCTCATACTGATAAGATGCGTGTGTCACTTACTGCAACTAGCTGTCTCTGCTGCTGCCGCAGATGCCCTACCAAGAAAATTTTTTTTTTTTTTTATCAGTGATACCTACAACTGGTTCTCAAGATCATCCACAAGGCAAATAGCTTACAAGAGGTCAAATAATGCAATTAATGAAAGTCATGACCCACTCAAAATTGTTCAAGCTGGTAAAACACGGTGGTTGTCCATCGCAACCGTGGTTAAAAGAATTGACAAACAGTGACTGGAATTGAAGACTCATTTTGATATTGTTCGCCACAGTGAAAAGTGTTACACTGCTGAAATGTTATACTCTATGTACAATGATGGAACTAACCAGACATACAAAAAGTTTCTTATGTCTATTTTGAAAGATGTTCAGAGAGTTAACAAATCCTTTGTATCTAACGAGACAGACCCAACAAAGTTACTTGGAGACATTACACTACTAATCAAGTCATTAGTTCAGAAAGTTGTTCCGCCTACTTCAAATGTTGATTCTCCCGAGGCTAACTTAGAGGACAATCTGGATCCCAAACCATACTTAGGATATCAATTCGAGAAGGAACTAGAAGATCTGAAGGAGAAAGGGTATCTGGTTATCAAGAAAAGTCACTAAGGGGCAGGTGCAATAGATTCGTAACAAGAAATGAGGCAGAAATTACCTAACCATGTAAAAGTTCTTGAGAAAATATCTTTCCTATCTGATAATAATGTGCTGCATTGTATTAAAGACCCCTTAATTCCTCTGATGGAACTGCTGCAAGTGCCCCCTGATGATGTTGACGTCATCGAAAGTCAATAGAGGAATCTCACATTAGCAAAGTGGAGTGCAGTCACTCACACAGCCTTATTTTGGAGTGAAGTAAGCAACTACAAAGATGCATCTGATTGCAATCCATTTAAAGAATTAGCAAAATTTCCAATATCATTGCTTGTTTTGCCTCATTCAAATACGGAAGTGGAACGAATTTTCAGCCAGTTAAACATGGTAAATAAATGTTACAAGTATGATTGGAACATCCCAAGTCTACTGTGGAGACCTGCACTCTCTAATGCCTAGTACTATTTCATGAGAGGGAGTTGAAGAGGAGGACGATACATCTGACTTCCTATATTTTCATTAGGTATGTAAGATAAATGTTTTAACGACATACAAAGTGAGACTACATTATCTTGAAATTCATTCTCTCTCTCTCTCTCTCTCTCTCTCTCTCTCTCTCTCTCTCTCTCTCTCTCTCTCTCTCTCTCTCTCTCTCTCTCTCTCTCTCTCTCTCTCTCTCTCTCTCTCTCTCTGTTTTCTGTATTGACTAAAAACTTGCGTGTGTGTATTGGCATGAAGTTTAGCGATTTTAGGTCCTGACGTAGTAGATTTTGAGGTTGAATCTAGGGGGATTTGAAATTATTCGATAGCAACACTGCACACAAATATAGATATGGAGACAGGACCACACGAGTGTAGCTCAGGCCCTGTATACTACAACTAGGTAAATACACACACACGCACACATGACGCCTGACCTCATATCTCAGGTCAAAGATTAGTGGTGGACCTGATGTCTGACCTCATCAACCTCGCCTATCAGAGGAGTCAGTTAACCACACAGAGCTCAGACAGACATTCACACACCATACCTGAGCTCCCCAACCCTGTGTATTTCAACGTGTTGTGTCTAATAAACAATAAAACCAAGACTTTTCTGTTCCAACCTTGTGTGTACGAACCCCAAACACCACAATGGTGACCCCTGGAGTGACACACGATGGAACAACAACAAATTCCGGCTTTCACATATATGACTTAGTGATGTGGTTTGCCTACATGGAGGCCGCCTGAACTTATTGACATCACATCATGCAATCCATTCCCGTAGTAACTTCTCCATCACCGTCACCTGAACTTGTTGCCATAAGAGATTCGCCTTCACCTGGCCAGGTGACCTCACACTTCAACAATATGCGGAGAAGGCGGACCACTTATACAATTTGTTCGTGCATTCTCCGCCAACAGGTCTCCTGTGCCCTTCTGCAGTGACCGGGTTGGTCAGGTGGCTTACTTCCGGCCCTCATGTGAATTCTGCACCAGTTCAGTGTACTTCAGTGTCTAATAATAGTGATCCCAGTGGCATGCTAAAGTAAGACGCTAGTGCGTCTCGACAAAATCGAAAGCCGCCTCTTGGCCACGCAATGCCCACATTCCTGTGCCCCTCCTGATCAGAGTAGTGATAGTGATATGATGTACAACGTGATAACGCATCTTGAAGGCAACGACAAGTGCCTCACACCCAGTACCACGAGCCCTCGTGACGGCGGGGAGTGTTTTTACTATCGCCGGTGTCGGAAGAAGTACCTCTCTCTGATGAGATCCTCCCGGGCAACCACTACTTGCGGCCTCCGCAAGTATATATATATATATATATATATATATATATATATATATATATATATATATATATATATATATATATATATAGTACCTCTTTCTGATAATATATATGTTGTGTTTCCTCACATGCCTCATCTTCTCAAGTCTAATATTAAGGCAAATATATTGTTTATTTAATTATTTTTACTTTAGTGTGGGCCACAAAGCATCTGCGCATGCGCAGTGTGTGATCTGCGACTAATGTAGGTAGGGAGGATTTTCTTGCCACACCGGTACGGTGGTCTGGCGCGCCGTTGCTACACAAGAGCAATCGTCAGCATAGTGACCCCAGCACTGCAGAGCCCACACGAGAGGCTCGCCTACGAACTTCTTGTTGCCAATGGGAACCCCATCGGCTACAGCACAAAGGCTGTTTACCTCACCCTGTATGTATGGCACCCCATGTAGCATTCACCTGGCCCTTTGTCATCGCTGATGTGATCCAGCCACTCCTGGGCGTGGATTTTTTTTGAGTGCCTATGACCTTCTGGTGGATCCTAAGCATGGATGCCTTCTCCATAGGACCTTGGGTACCACTTCTAGGCGATATTATGCCACACTCATGTGCCGCTCATATCACACCTTCAACAGATATCTCCCTACGACGCCCTCCTGCACCAGTTCCCACTGCTCACGACGTCCAACTCACTACCAGGTAAGTTTATTCACACCGTGAACCACTCCATTGATATGACTGGACCCAGTGGTTTGTCCGTCCACGGCACCTTCCGCCTCAGCACTCAAGGGCATCACAGGACGAGTTCAGGCACATGTTGCATGATGACATGAAGAAATAAATGCAGGACACAAGACGTGGAAGAAGGCACAAGAAGAAATGAAAGATGAGAGAAAAACATGGCAGATTGAACAGAAAAAAGAACAAGAAAGCCTGCGAAAAATAATTGATGGAAAGAAGAATCTGGCCAAGGAAGTCGTTAAAGTAATAAAACAAAACGAAAATTTAGTAAGAGATGCAGTGGACAAAAATAAATGTGATAATTTTTGGATTTAAGGAATAAGTGTTGCCAAAGAAAAACAAAGAGGAATGATAAAAGAAGGTAGATAAGGAAGTGTTTAATATGGTACAAGAAGAAAATTCAGAGATTGAAGAAGAAATAGAGGAGATACACAGGATAGGGAAATATGAAGAAGGAGGGACCCGCCCTTTAAAAGTTAAGTTCAGATCTCAAACAACAGCACAAGATATACTGTCTAAAGCTTGGAAAATAGCAAAGATAGATAGATATAAGAAAATTTGGCTAAGAAAGGATAAGACTGAGGAAGAAAGAGCCAGATGTAATGTACTGATCAAAGAAGTCAAGGAAAAAAACAAGATGAGGAGGAGAGTTTTAGACCTAGAAGTGAAAAAGTGGTACATACAAGAGAATGAGTAAGAAAAAACAGTTCAAAGGAAAAAGAAAAAGAATGGCTTGTATCATACACAAATATTAATGGGCTAGTGTCAACATTATCAGAAATAAATGATTACCTGAGAATCAAGAAACCAGACATATCTAGTTTAGTAGAAACAAAATTTAATGATTCTGAGGATGTGTCAGTTGGGGAGAGAAAATGCAATGTATGGAGACGAAACAAAAATAAAAACAAGGGAGGCGGAGTATTGGTGTTAACAAGGAAGGATGTGATAATGGGAAAGGTGGAAAAAGGAGAAGGTATGGCAGAGGTGTTGAAGGTAGATTTGGTTATGAAAAATGGAAAAAAAATAGACTTGGTATTCGTATACGTTCCACCCAAGACCAATGCCTGGGGGAGAGACGAGTATAGAGACATGGTGAAAGACGCATGCAAATATTTAAAGAATATGGTAGAAAACAGTGATAACATAATTATGATTGGAGATTTCAACTGCAAAAAATTGGGAAGAGTGGAGGAGAAGAATCATGGGGTGGTATATTGTTGGATTTGGTAATGAATAACATTACGACTCAGTGGATTAAAGAGAACACAAGATTTAGAGGTAATGAAGAACCATCAACACTAGATCTACTATTGACAAAGGAACTGGAAGTAATTAGAAAAGTAAATTACCAGTGCCCACTAGGAAAGAGTGACCCTTGTAGCTTGATGAGGAGAAATATGGCACAGTGCTGTATTCACCATTTATTCAACCTAAAAATAGTAACAAATATCAGCTGGCCGTAAAATATCGTATAGCAAAAGATAAATCAATAAATAAACAAATGTATCGGTATTATTTTACATCTTCACCAGAATGCTCTACAGATTTGTGGGTTATATTTTTGCATTACCTGATGTATTTTGAGAAGGTTTTCTTAATTACATTTCCGTCGCAAATTCTTAGTTTGTGAGATATTCAATGTTTTCTGTGAGACCTCTTCGAAAAGTAAAGTTTAGTTTAGTTTAAACAAGGTTCTGTTATTTGTCATTATAGATTAAGGTTTGGTTAGGTTAGGTTATATTAATATAAAAGCTATCAAATGTTCTCTATGACCAAAAGTAGGGAGTTGGACGAGGAGCAGATGCGATTTTATTTCGTAAACAGACGCCATTATGGTGAAAATGTAAACTTTTACCAATGTATGCATGCAGTCACTCAAGTGATCAATAATCAAATCTACTTACACTATTGTGCACTCCAACTTCAAAATCCCGATCAAAGCTAACCAGAAATGCCATTCTAGTTATGTAGCAATGCCGTGATGACACCATGTGACCTAAACACCAATAACGCAATACGTATACACATAATGACTCCAACAACTGGCAGTAAACCTAAACAATGCTATATATTCCACTCTGTAATCACAAACCAGTCAACAAGCCAACCACCATAACTCAGAACACCTTCCCAAAACTATCCAGCCCCATTTCAGCAAACATCATACCACACTGCATCACCATATGCATTCCAGTCCTCTGCTGGCAATAAAATACCACATTATCATGACTATATTTGAGAATCATTAAACGAGATAACTAGTACTTATCTAACCATAACTATTCAATATCTCAATGCAGTATTCTCACATAGTAACAATATAACCAATCACATTTATCACGAACATAAACACTCACCAGCAGGTGTGGTAAGTCCTCACAATGGGTGATAGCATAGTACAACCAGTGGTATCCGGCTTCTCACCACCTTTCACCCGAGTCCGCTCCCCGTGACCATACAACACAGACTGGGTCAGGTGTTATTCCTCAAGCGCCGAGTCAACTCGGAACCCAGATGACTGCACTGTCCAACTACCAAACTATCATAATTTTTATGATACAACCATGTACTTATTGAGTTCGAAGTAAATGATAGCATAAAAGAGGGGAGAAGAGAGAAACACAAGCATGGAAGATACAATTATGGTTAAGCAGACTTTGTAGGATTGAGAAAAATTTTCGCAGAGACAGACTGGAGTAGCTTTCATGCAACAAGAAGC
The DNA here is from genome assembly GCA_029783475.1 of Metacarcinus magister. Classification (NCBI taxonomy): domain Eukaryota; kingdom Metazoa; phylum Arthropoda; class Malacostraca; order Decapoda; family Cancridae; genus Metacarcinus; species Metacarcinus magister. Next base: position 22,186,331 of record JAPQNM010000044.1, on the reverse strand, counting down.
ACTCAGAAGAAATGGAATGAGTTCATCCGAATATGCACGGAAGGCATAGATAGATATGTCCCAAAAACGTTCATTAAAGAAAAGAAAAAGAATGAATGGTTTAATAGATGTGAATTAGCAAGATTGGAAAGAGAAAAAATATGGAACATGGGGAGGAAAAAAGGAGGAAGAAACTTATGGGAAAAATACAAAACAATTATAAATTAATATGTAAGAATCCGAAGAGAAGAAGGTAACTTTGAGAATAATAGAAACATGTACAATCGAACCAAAACATTTCTATAGATATATAAATGGAAAAATGAAAAGCAGCGAGGGAGTAGATAAGCTGAAAGTAGAAGGCACAGTGCACGAAGATGCATTACAACAAGCTGAGGTGATGAATAAGAGCTTTCAGACTGTATTTACAAGAGAAAGTGAATTTAGAATGAATAATATTACAGCAACAGAAAATTTAATGGAAACCATTAAAGTAGACATAAAAGAAGTAAAACAATTGATGGAAAGACAAGATGTAAAACAAGCGCCGGGTCCAGGGGTCAGCAACGTTTTCAGTGCGAGGGCCAGATAAAGCTTCTAGGAGTAGCGTGCGGACCGGAGTGCCAAAGAGAACCCAAAAGTGACAGTGTACAAAACTTTTTTGAAAAGCAGGCAAACCAGTGACTAGATTACAAAAAAATTTTTGAAAGACATGCAAATCATTGACTGCAGAAAACAGTTTGTGACAATATACAAAAAACTGTACCAGTTGCTCTAGGACCTAGAGCAACTGATGCAGTTCCCTACCCGTATCCTTGTTAGAAGACTCTGTTACATTTTTCTTGGCATCTTTTAAAACAGGAGTGATAGTACCCTTTAATAAACTTGTAGGTAGATAACAATGAACAAAACACATATTATAAAAATTAGCAAGATTACATAAAAAGTGGTCTGAGGCATTTTTGAGAAAGGTTGAATGAATTTGATCATGTCCCTGACCTGTATTAAGTCGACATATAAGTTTTCTTAACGTTATCCGGTGATATGATGCGCGTTGAAGCAGCTGCGACTGAAAAAGACTCAGTGAATGAGACTGAAACTGAGCATGATTCCCTTCAGACTCGTGGGTTCAATAAGGATACCGGCACTATACCGAAGCGGAGTGGTTTCCCGATGTCAACAGAGACCTCACATTCTCCTAAAACTGACTCGGATGAATGGACTTTAGTGAACAGGAAGAAAATGAGGAAGGATAACAATAGAGGGAATAAAGTTACTGGTGTTCATAAGAGTAACAATTCGTCTATTAAAGCAGCCCCAAGAGATATTGATATTTTTGTTGGGAGAGTAGACAATAGTGTGACTGAAGAGGTTTTAAAGGAATTTATTCTGGATACTTTTGGCATAACAATGGTTTCAGTAAACAAACTAGCTATAAGAACCAGTGAATATAGGGCATTTAAAGTTACGCTAAAGTTTTCAGAGAGAGATAAGTTATTTAATGCAGATCTTTGGCCTGAGGATATTGTGGTAAACAAATTTTACAATAGATCTAAAGGACAAGTTCCTGCTGATAATATGGTTGCCAATTAGTTTATATTTTTATATATCTCTATTACTGTTATCTTATTTATTTTTTATCATTATGGATTGTGTTTTAAAATTCTGTACATTTAACTGTTGCTCAATGAGAAAAAATATTGATCCAATTAGGAATTTAACATCCTTAGGATATGATTTTGTATTTTTGCAAGAGACATTTTTAACAGAAGAGAAACTTGGTGTTTTAGATTTTATAGATGAGAACTACGAGTGTATTGGTGTTGGAGCCACCTATTTTGACAAAGTATTGGCAAGTTCAGGAGGCAGACCAGAAGGAGGTCTGGCAGTATTATGGAAGAAAAGTCTACCTTTGAAAATTAATAAAGTAGTTTTAGAAAAAAATTTCATAGTTTTTAATTGTAATATTTTTGGTTATAATGTTGTTTTTATTAATGTTTATCTGAATAACATTAATTGGGAAGCTACAACTCTGAACATCTACTTGGAATCTTTATCAAATTTATAATATTTTTTTGAAAATCAGTCAGGAGTATGACTGTGTATCTAATTGATGATTTTAATGCAGACCCTTTTTATGGTAGAACATGGCAATATCTATCACAATTTATGAGGAGAAAAGATTTAAAATGCTTTGATGATGAAGAGTTGGATGATAGTTCCTTTACTTTTGTTGGATATGGTAACTCTGTAGCTAAATGGCTTGATCATGTTGTGGGTAAGGATAATGAAAGTATTTCGGTTGACAATATTAATGTTCTTCAGAATATTTATGGTTCTGATCATTTACCACTTGAATCGACACTGTGTTTTAATGGAAGCTTGCATGTACTTCCTCCACAGTCGGATCCCGTTGACAGTGACCGACTTTGTGACGTGGGATAAAATGAAAAATCACGAAATACTAGAAATTAATAATGCAATTGATGCACAATTACGCAATTTTTCTACCTTGACTGTACATGATTGTTATATCACAGGTTGTAGAGATCCAAGTCATTTGAGTAAGATTGATGAGTTATATGAAGATCTTGTAAACACTGTTCAAAACTCTTGCCAGTATTACATTAAAAAGTATGTAAAAAAGAACAAAATGCATGTAATACCAGGTTGGAATAGATATGTGAAAGATAAACACAAAATTGCAAGAGAAAAATATCTTAATTGGGTAAATCATGACAAGTTACGTGGTACAAGTTTACATGAAGAAATGCTGGCTAGTAGAAAGGAATTTAAGAGTGTTCTCCGGGAATGTAAAAGGAATGAACATAAAGAAGCTTGTAATTCTATTGTGAATAAATTCTATTGTAAAAATAAGATGAATTTCTGGAGAGATGTAAAGAAAAAAAAGAGATATCAACAAAGTATCAAATTTTATTGATGGCAAAAGTGGTGATATGAACATCGCACAAGTTTTTTATACAAAGTTTATACTTGATCAAACGGAGTGTAATCCAAACGCAGATCCTGATATGTGTAATGAAATTAAAAGGGTGTGGTCGCAAAGTAGAAAAATGGGTTTATGTGTATCCAATGTAACGTTAAGAAAACTTATATGTCGACTTAATACAGGTCAGGGACATGATCAAATTCATTCAACCTTTCTCAAAAATGCCTCAGACCACTTTTTATGTAATCTTGCTAATTTTTATAATATGTGTTTTGTTCATTGTTATCTACCTACAAGTTTATTAAAGGGTACTATCACTCCTGTTTTAAAAGATGCCAAG